>SJYC01106825.1:0-80449 GCA_006408675.1 Madoqua kirkii | reverse complement strand
GATAAGCCCCTGCTGGGATCACCCCGAGTCCCTGGGCTGGAGAGTGTGCCAGCTCCCTAGCTCCCGACCAACCTGCCCAGAGGGGACTCCGCTTTACCACAGTGCCTCTCCCCCACAAAGCCTGGATGACCCCTCACCACACTCTAGGATCCCTGATATGGAACAGGAAGCAAGCTGGAGCCAGGGAGAGGAGATGTCTGGCCTTTTGGACTTTCTGCCATCACTCCACATGGAATTTCCACCAGAACGTGCACAGGGATAGTCCGTGAGTGAATGAATGAAGACCATCGCAGCGCTGAGCCCCCTCTCAAAGCCCTCCAGACATGCAGAGCCTGTTCTCATTGAGTTAGAAGCCTATTTCCAGACTCAGATAAAAAGACAAGATCTGTGCCCAATGTGAGTCCCAGCAGGCCCCTACCTGGCACCTGGCACAGTATGACCCAGCTCAGAGAGCACAGAAGGGGCCTGTGGGAAGGGTCTCCTGCCCCTAGCCATCCTGCTCCCCAAAAGCCAAGGCTTTGCTCTCTGCTAGCTCTGCCAACCAACCCTCTGTCCCTTCCCTGGCTGGCACTCAGGTGACGGGAACACCTACAGCACACTTGGTTCCAAGAAACCCCTGTTCAAGCAGAGGTTCCCCCGAGCACTCAGCGCCCAGGGAGGAAAGAGGATGCTTAAGAGCCTCTCACACACACTCACACACCGGGCTCCAGTGCCCACCAAGGCCAGGCTTCCCTTCCCTGCCTGTGCCAGCCCCACCTGAGCTGGTCCAGACAGGCGGGTGGGGCCTGTGGGCTGTCAGGCCACGTGGAGGGCTGGCGGGGAGGAGGGAGGGCGGGCCTGGCCGGCTGCTCTTAAGGCGGGGCTGGAGGTGAAAGGCACCTCCCTTTACTCCTCACCTGGGCTCTGACCAACCGCCTCACTTCGTCTGTCCCAGGAGCCAAGAGTGAAGGCAGGAGCGTCTTGCTCACCCTGGACAACAGGTAGGCACCTTTATTCTTCAAGGAGAAAAGAGGAGGAGGCTCAGCCTCTTCAGCCAGCCCTTGTCCCCAGTTTTCCTCCTCCCTGGGGCTCAGAGCAAAGGTGGAGACAGATAAGATGGTCCCAGGACTGTAGACTCAAGTTCTGTACTTTGAGGGAACTAAATCTGTAGCCCTCAGTGTACAGATGAGAGAACCAGGGTCTGGGGAGGGGAAGGGGTTTGCCCAGGGTCCTGAGACATGGGAAGGGAATGGACCCAAAACCTAGCCTCCTGCTCGCCAGCCCAGAGCCCTTGGGGCCTGGCCATCAGCGCCCCCCGCACCCCATGCTGGGTCATTCAGAGGCCACCAGGAATCCTGGAGTGGGAGAGAGAGGGTGGGCAGAGCACGGGTAGGGAAAGGCCTTCACTGGCCCGCAGATCCCTGTCTACTGCCCCAGGTCTGCTTCACCAGGTCTGGGTGGGGACCAGGGGACGATCAGAAGCCACTCTTCCAGCAGGGGGTTGGGGAGGGAATTGGGCTAGTGAGATGAGGAACTCTGGGGGACACTTGTCCCCTCCTCTGCCATCCTCTCCCTCCACTCCCCTGGGCTTGTAGGAGGGAAAGAGTGAGTCAGAAGAAGCTGGCAATGACACTGACAAGGGGATTTGCCCAGGAATCAGGATCCCCCTGCCTCCAGAGCCCTTGAGAACAAAGGAGATTTAAGTCCCATGGGTGAGCAGGACCTATAAATAAGACTGAGTTGGCTGGAGCCCTCCATACCCACCACAGCCCCCCAACATGCACACACAGAATGCTGAGCCCGGGGGTCCTCCCTTCACCTTTCGAGCAGGAAGGAAAGAGCTAGAGACGTGTGCTGGTGGGGACAGAAGAAAGGTGCCCAGGAATAAAGGAGTGAGACCAGCCCCTGCCCTCGGAGGTCTGGTGATGCTTTGGGGAGTGTCAAAAGTGAGAAGACTTCAAGAAAATCCCAAGGGGCTGCCTAAACTTTGCTCAATCTCAGGCCTGTCCCACTGGGTTCTAGAATCCCAGAAGGGGCAGAGAGAGGTGAAATAGATCTTAAATCTATGAAACACTGGCACAGAGTGTGGGACTGGGAGCCAAGATCACCTGGGTTCAAATCCCAGTTCCACTGGGGGTGCTGTGAGTTGTATGACCTCAGGAAAGTCCCTTAACCTCTCCAGCCCCACTGTAAGAGTACTTTCTTCAAAGAACCATTGAGAAAATTAAAATGAGTACACTTTAAGTGTTTGTTACGATTGCATTCCCATTATACAGGTGGGACAACTGAAGCCCAGAGAAGAAAGGACACTTGCCCAGGGTGGCATAAAAGCAGATTCCAAATCAGTAGGCAGACATCCTGGATCCTAGTCCTGGGGGAGGAACCAGGTACCCAGTGGATTCCCCAGAGACCATAACCCCAGGTCCTCTTTCAGGCACGGCCAGAAAACCTTCAGGGTGTGCAGAGATCCTGCCCCGACAAACCCAGGGCGCTTGGAGCCAAAGCTCCATGTCCTTAGCTGCCCCCAGAAAGGCGCTTGAAGGCCCATTCCTTGTTCCCTTTTACTGCCATTTATAGACACGCTTCCTGAGCCTAACGTGTGCCTGCCCCTCCAGGATCTGGCCAAAGAGAAGTCTGGCAGCAGGTCTAGCAGGAGCTTTGGGCAACTCACAGTCCCTCTCTGGACCTCAGGTGTTTCTCTGCATTTGAACTCCATGTGATATAAGGAGTTAAAGGTCTAAAGTCCAGGCCTGATTTTAAAACCCAGCTCTACCACTTTCCCAGATGTGTGGCCAACACAGATTTCTTAACCTCTCTGAATCTCAGTATCTTCATCTGTAAAATGGACTGTAATAGGAATGCGTACTTCCTAGGGTTATGAGAGGATTAGAAGAGTTATCATAGGGAAAGTCAGTGCCTGACACATGGTGAGTTCTCAGTGAATGGGAGCTATTATTATTTATTATTATGAAGGCATTATATTCTATATAAGCCCTGATTTCTAAGTAGTATTTAGAATTGTCCAATAGCTTTCACAAGCAGTATCTCACTGGTTCCACACCACCTTCTGAGAGGATATATAGCAGGAATTCTTATTCCCATCTCACAGATGAGGAAACTGAGGGTCAGAGTGACTCCTTAAGGAACTGTTTGAACTGGGGTTTGAATTCAAATCTCCAGACTCCGAAGTCTGCATTCATTCCGTTTGTCCCAGACTGGTCTCAATGACTTTTCCAAGACTGAGGTCTAACTCTAAAGCAGAATGTAATAGAGGCATCTTGGAAAAAGAGAAAAGTGGAGTTGGAGAGTGCTAGGGGCAGGAGGAACGTGAGGCTCAGGGCAGGCCGTTGTAACAAAACCAGCATGTCCCAGATCCTTACAGTTTTCTTGGCAGCCTCTGTTTTGGAACCTCTTACCTCCTGTAAGAAACTGCTATCATGTAGCATTAAGGCTAAACAACGGGAAGAACTTTCAACAGTCAGGAAGCTTGGGACGTCTCTTTCCCAGATGAGCCCCTAGGGAGTGAATATCATCTGATGATGTCACTCCTAAACTCTAAACTATTCTGTGGCTCTCCATTGCCCTCAGGGTTGAGTCAGCACTACCAAACCCAGCCTGCAAGGCTCTGCAGGGTCTGACCAGCCTGCCTCCCCAACCCCAACCTCCCCTCCATTCACCCTAGGTTCTCTGTTTCCCAGATGCTCATTAACGTCTTGTGATCTCCTCAGTCCATTAGGCCTCTGAATACACCTGCCTCCTCACCCCTACCAGGTGTGCCCAGCCAGCTCCTGTTTTTTGTCCTTGTGTCCCTTTACATGTCTCTTCTTCCAGGAAGTCCTCCCTGGCCTCCCCCTCTCCCATTCCCTGTGCCCACTGAGTCGCTTCTGCCTCCCCTCCTCCCTGATGATACTATTGTGACTGCTCACCTGCTTGCCTGTCTGTTTCACCAACTGGCCCACGCTGAATAGCAGCTAAATGCGGGGGCCTTGACATCACACAGCTGGGGTCCAATCCTACTCTGATACCCGTTGGCCTGACGACCTTGGGCAAGTCGCTTCCTCTTTGTGTCTCAGTTCTCCCATTATAAAATGGGATAATAATAGCATCTACTTCATAGGGTTGTTATGAGGATTTTAAAAGGTTTTATACACCAGAGCCTAGGTACATATAATTACTCAATGAATATTAGCTGTGCTGTGTTGTGCTGTGCGCAGCACTACACCACAGAAGGCTGGAGAACGTAGGCCCTGAAGGCCTCCATGCCCGGCAAGGGCCCCCTGGCAGGCTCCAGCCAGCCCCACAGGCTGGAGCCAATGCCAGCTGCCTCCTGCAGGCCCCAGGGGAGCAGGTCTCAGAGGCTCAGGAGGACCTTGACTCCTACATTGACTTCTCGCTGGAACCAGGCTCCTCTGTCCATGGGATTTTCCAGGCAATGGTATTGGGGTGGATTGCCATTTCCTTCTCCAGGGAATCTTCCCAAACCAGGGATTGAACCCTGCTCTCCCACATTGTAGACACACACTTTACCGTCTGAGCCACCAGGAAAGTCTTCTCATTCTATAGATGTGGAAACCGAGGCACAGAGAAGTTAATTAACTTCCCCAACGTTGCAGAGCTAGTAACTGGTGGAGCCAAGATGCAAACCCCAGGCAGTCTGGCTCCAGCAGCCATGCTTTTAACTGAGTGAATAAATATGCCTTTGTTTAGGGGGAGGGGAGGCAGAGGTTTCATCTACAGAAATTACTCAGTTCCCACCCCCGGCTTCTTTCAGGTCCCAGGAGCTCCCGGGTGGCAAGTGACAACTGTGGGATGTGAGTCTGGCTGGAAGCCAGAGGTAAACCGCCAAGTCACTGCCCTCAACATGTCCCAGGTGATGTCCAGCCCCCTGCTGGCAGGAAGCCCTACAGTCGGCTTGGCTCCCTGTGAGGAACCCAGGAGGGTCCTGCACCCGGCCCCCAGCCCCAGCCTGCCGCCGCAGTGTCCCTACTACACCACGGAAGGCTGGAGAGCGCAGGCCCTGATGGCCCCCATGCCCTGCAAGGGGCCCCCTGGCAGGCTCCAGCCAGCCCCACAGGCTGCAGCCAATGCCAGCTGCCTCCTGCAGGCCCCAGGGGAGCAGGTCTCAGAGGCTCAGGAGGACCTTGACTCCTACATTGACTTCTCACTGGAGAGCCTCAACCAGATGATCCTGGAGTTGGACCCCACCTTCCAGCTGCTCCCTCCAGGGCCTGGTGGCCCCGAGGCGCAGCCCACCCAGAGCACTACCTTGAGAAAGAAGAAAGAAGAGCCTGAAGCCTTGGGTAAGGAACTGGGGCACAGTGCTGGGAAGAGGACTTGGGACCAGTCCTTATGAGGAAGGAGTTTTCTATCCAATCAGGGGAACACAGAACAATGTCCTGTTGGGGAGTGCTATGCATCTCTAACAAGTTTCTTAACCTCTCTGTTTCCTCTGCTCTATATAAGGGATAAATATAAGTAGTCCTCACTGTCCAATTCTATTTGGTTCTTGAGTTTGGAAAGTGATGGATACCTGTTTTATGTAATTTCTCAAAGAATTAAAATAAGCTAATACAGGTAAGAATACTGTACAATTGCATGCATATAAATAAGAGCTCGATAAATGTGTGGTCCCTGAATCTTAGTCTTCTGGGGTGGCTCTCTCTAGGTTCTAACTTGGTCCCCTAAAATTTTTATAGGAATAGTATTTCCACCTCATTGGTAACAATAGATGTAAATAACTTCAAGTATAGACATAGTAAAATAATTAGAACATGAGGAGTTTTTGAGTATTTATTACTTTTGTTTTCAATATGTCATTACATTGTAAATGTATATAGTTTACTCTTTAGTAATGCCTAAAGCATCAAACTATATTAACTTACAATGTTTACATCAATTAGCAACCAGCTGAAAAAAATCTGAAAATTTAACAATCAACTTTTTTGAGCTAGTTCAAGCCAACTCCAAGATACCACCACCTCCACAATTGTCCAGAAATCTCTGCATCTGACTTTAGTTTCCCAGAGAGTTTGAAGTATACATTGAGGATGAGGATCATGGAGCAGCAGCCCCATTAGACAGGCTGGAAGACTGAGGCCTCCAGGGGTTTAAGCAATCAATGTAGGCTAGGGGATACAGGGAGGATTAGAGACGGGATCCAGAAGAATTTCTGCTTATTGAGCACTTATCATTCTATCCAGGCACTTGTGTGTTGAGCAGTTAATAATGGAGCCTTTGATGATAATAATTTGATCCCTCCAATCCACCTCCATGAGATGAATATTTTATCCTCATTTTACAAATGAAAAGACTTGGTTGATGGACTTGAGTGAGAAGCCAGTGCAGCCTAATCACTGGAGTCAGGCAAACCTTACACAAGCTGCTTACACTTCTTTGTGTCTCAGATTCTTCTTCTGTAAAATAGAGATGAGTTTTCACCTCAAAGAGTATTGCAAGGATTGAAAGGAATAACGTTTGATGAGTGTTTATCACAAATCCTGGGACACTATAGGTCATGATCGGTGGTAGCTGTTTATAGTCAACATTGGAGTTGCTTTTAGGACCAGCTCCAGGACAGTGTCAGACCCTGGGGTGGAGGTGAGCCAAGCACCCAGGTCCTCTGGCACTTGGGTTCCTGGGCTCTAGCCGGCCTTCTGCTCCTGCCCCCGGAGCATTGCCCGCCAGGCCTGTTAAATGAACCACCTCCATCCCTCAACAGTCTTTTGCTTCCTAAGGCCAGTCATGGGCATGTCTCTGCAGGAAAGGTAACTTGGGCCTAATTATCACTGGCAGGAGCAAGCCTGGGACTTTAATGCTCATGCCCCAAGGCAGGGCTTCCATGCACTCAAGGCCAACTAGGATGAGAGCAGTCTCTGGGTAGCGTGCACACGTTTGGGGTTGGGGTGTTGACAACAGGGCCCTTCCTCCAAGGGACCGATGGGCAGTAGTCAGCCCTTTCAGATGCCCTAGGCACAACCTGCTCTTTGAGGATGTGACCACTAGACTCTTGCCAGCAGGGGGCACCAGAGGGCAGCAGTGGTCCCAGGGTCCTGATGAAGCCACCTAGCTCCCCTTGGAATTTCTAAAACTCCTCTCCTCTTACCTCTGCCAGAACACCAGTGATGCTTGGGAGCTCACTACCTCCTAGGATATCCAGAGGGTCAGCTCCCTGTTGGAAGTTCTCTGCCTGTCACTGTGGTGACTGCACCTCTCTCCCCAAACCCCCCCACTCAGACCACAAAGCTCTCACCGGCCCACAGCCCGTCAGTGAGTTTTCCCCCAGCGAAATGTATCCAGTGTGTGGGGCCCCTCTGTTTGCACGCCCACTTGTCCTACTTTTGGCGTGTTGAGTGGAAGATGTTCTGTAATTGTGATGTTAGCAGACTTTCACAGCTTCTCTTTGTCCCAACTTGGCAGAATCAAAAGTTAAACACTGGCTATCCTATATCGATCCCTCCCTTAAAAATGTATAAGAGGGATTTTTGCAAGCATGATCCCAGCGTCTACCCTGGGAAGAAAATAGTGGAAACCTCATTTACAGATGAGAAGACTGAGGCTCAGGGAGAGGAAGTGATGGCCACAGTCACGCAGCTAGTGAGTGGTAGGTCAGCTCAAAGCCCAGGCCTCTGGGCTCCAAAGTCCATAATCTAACTTTTCTTTCTTCCTCGGAGCAAGTTTTCTGCCCTCCAGGGCTTCACTGAGTTTACACCACACACCCCCCTCCAGTTTCTCTGCTTCTCTCTCTTGCTGACCTTCTTCAGATCAACCAGAGGTGGGCCAGGGGTGGCGTGGTAGCGGGGAGCAGGCATGTATCTACCACCCCCAGGGAACACAGCTTCTAGAAGCAAACACCATATCCCCTCCTCCGCCACCCCTCCCCATCTTTGGAACAGGCCTCCATTTTATTTTCCAGAATTTCCGCCAGGCAAGGCAGTTTGCCAATCCTGAGTGAAGGGTGTTTAATAACCATCTGTCCGCCCCCCACCCACACAGGCCCCCCCCCACCCACCCGGCCTGGAAGCGGCGCCTGCATCCACCCAGCCCTGCTCAGACTTGCCCCACGGGCCCGTAAACAGCAACTGCACGCAGGTGATGGGGCGGGGGCCCCCGCCACCCCAGCCACATCCACCTCGAGGCCAGGCTACAGCAGCAGCAGTGACTCACAGCTCCAGGACTCCTCCCTCCCTTCCTGCCTGAGTCTGCTTGCTCTTTCTCAGTCCCTCAGCTAGGCCTTTGGTCTCTCTTCACCAGGCCGGGAGACCCTCCCCAAAGCCGCAGAGCACCCACTTATGGGCACGGCCTTGGCAAAGGGTCCTGAGGAGCCTGTCTCCGTGGAAGAGCTCCCTGCAGAGAGAGCACAGGAGCAGGATCCGTTCCCTCGACCCTTTCTGTAACATCATTCGTGTATTTGTTTGGCTGCCCTTAGTTGCAGCATGCCAGACCTTCCATCTCCACTGCGGCATATGGGATCTTTAACTGTGGCCTGTGGGATCTAGGGCCCTGCATCGTGAGCGTGGAGTCTTGGCTACTGGACCACCAGGGGAGTTCCTCCTCAACCCTTCTGAGCCTTGACTTCTCATCTGACTTGGAATCAAGAATGTTCCCTACCTTAGTCAAGTTGCCATGAGGGTTAAATGAGCTAACACAGGTAATATGCCTGTGGCAGTGCTCACAATGCTCAGTAAATCCCAGCCTTTGTTTTAAAAGGTGTAATAAATCTTAGCTCTACCCTTACATTTCTCCGAGCCTCAGTTTCCTGCGCTGTAAAAGCAGTGCCTGCTGGCACTGGGCATAAGGGCAGTCTTGAGGTTTGAGAGGATTATGAACACAAACACTGTAAAAGTGAAAGTGTTAGTCACTCAGCGAGTCCGACTCTTTGTGAACCCATGGACCACCAGGCTCCTCTGTCCGTGGAATTCTCCGGGCAAGAATATTGGAGTGGGTACCCATTCCCTTCTCCAGGGAATCTTCCTAACCCAGGGATCAAACCCGGGTCTCCTTCACTACAGGCAGATTCCTTACCATCTGAGCCACCAGGGAAGCCCATAAATACTATAAAAACCTATTTTTTAAAAAAAGTCGCGCTTGCCAACCTTGCAGAAGAATCTACCCCATTCCAAAACTTCCCTTTCAGAGCCCACCATACATTGTACCAAATATTCTCTCTCCCTCATCAATGAGACCCCCACCTTAGCCAGAGTATTAGCCAACTGGCCAATACTGGCCCCCAAAAGCAGGCGGGCAGGAGACGCTCTTTGAAGCCCACCATGGGCCAGGCTCCAGGCTCCATTCATCAGTGTATCTCATCCTTACCAGAATCTTGGGAGGTAGGTTTTAGATCCTCACTTTACTGATGAGGAAACTGAGGCTCAGAGTAGCTAGGAAAATTACCTGATGATTCTTGGCGGGAAAGTGGTAAAGCCTAGACTCACACCTAGGTTTGTTTGTCGACAAAGCCAGGCCTGTTCCTCCACCCCCTGGAACAGCATGCCCAGGTTGACCTGCAGCCTCCCCCCTCCATCTGATGCAATCCTCCACCCCTACCCAGCCCAAGCAGGCTCCAACAGAGGCAGTAACCATGAGCAGGGCCAAAAGTTCCTAGCCCAGAGCGGGCTGGGGCAGGCAGGGACTTCAGGGTGGTGAGGGGATAGTGCATGCGCCAGAGCCCAAGGGGTTGGGAGGCTGGCAGATGGGAGTTAAGGGTACAGTTTCCCACTGACTCTGCCCTAGTCTTCATCCTGGGAAGCTAGAGCAGGACTCACAACCTAGAAGGGAGCAGCTCAATGAGCCCCTTCGTTCACTTCCTTTCCCAGAACAGCTCCCCTCCCCCAAGTCAGGAGGAGAGGGCGCCCTACTCCAGGGAGGAACAAGAGTCCTAGGTGCCCCCACTAGGGAATGAAAGAGCATCAGAGTGAGTCAGCAGCCTCGGGTGCTGAGTCTACAGCTCAGTAAGGCAGGCAAGCCCTGCCCCCAGGGAGTTCTTGCGCGCAACTGAACCCTAATGCTGACTTGTCAAACTCCAAGGTGCACCCAGCTCCCCTGGGATGTGATTCTGATTCAGTAGGCCTAGGGTGGAGCCGCAGATTCTGCAGTCTCCCAGCTCCCTGGTGAAGGGGTGCTGCAGGGCCGGGGACCACAGTGGTGCAGTCCAGTGCACAGTGAGAACACCTAGGGAGCTAAGCTAACACCCTGAGGCCTGGGCCCACCCCTGGAGGTTCTGATCTAACTGGCACCAGATGGAGCCTGAGCTTTAGGACTTTCCGAAGCTCATCTGGTAATTCTAGTGTGCAACCAAACTTGAGAATCCCTGACTCCATTGCAGGCACAGACATAGAATCCGTGACCGATGCAATCATTCCGGCTGGGGAGTGGAACACACACGAAGGAGAGAATCTCTCAGTTTTAAAGGGCTTACTGTGTGCCAGATACTGGGCTGTGCCACCTACATTCATCTCAGTTAATCCTTACTGTAACACCAAGAGGCTGGGTATAGCCACCCAATTCTACAGGCCTGGAAACTGAGGCTCAGGTGGTCAAGTCACTTGGCCAGGCTCTCAGAGAGCAAGGGGCAGAGCCAGATTTGAAACCCAGGTCTGTCTGACTCCAAAGCCCGTGTTCGTGTCACTGTCTCTCTCCACCCACGGGCAGTTGTCAGAGAGGGTGACATTGAAACTGGTCCCTGAAGGTGAAGTTGGAGGCTGATCCTGATTCCAACAGACATCTCTCTGGACCTCAGTTTCCTCATCTGTATAAGAAAGAGTGGTGTGTACAGTGGTTAAGACTCCACACTTCCACTACAGGTTACATGGGCTTGACCCCTGGTTGGGGCACTAAGATCCTACCTGCCGTGGGGCACAGCCAAAAATTTTAAATATATGTGTGCTAAGTCACTTCAGTCATGTCCCACTCTGTGACCCCAAGAACTGTAGCCTGCAAGCCTTCTCTGTCCATTGGATTCCCCAGGCAAGAATACGGGAGTGGGTTGCTGTGCCCTCCTCCAGGGGCTCTTCCCAACCCAAGGGTTGAACCCACATCACTTAGTGTCTCCTGCATTGGCAGGAATGTTTTTTACCACAAGCACCATCTAGGAAGCCCACATATATATGGGCTTCCCTGGTACCTCAGACTGTAAAGAATCTGCCTGCAATTCGGGACACCTAGACACAGCAACCCCTCCAGTGTTCTTGCCTGGAGAAGTTCCCATGGACTGTAGCCCACTAGGCTCCTCTAGTGGGCTACAGTTCGTGGGGTCACAAAGAGTTGGACACGACTGAATGACTAAGCACAGCACAGCACATCACTCTCTAAGAAAGAAGAGACCAGATGGTCTTGAGGACCCTTCCAGCATCCTTGTTCTGCGAGTCCAAGCTCCCTGGTTTCACCAACACTCTGTTTCTCTCCCCAAAGATATAAAGTACATCGAGGTGACCTCCACCAGGTCAAGATGCCACGATGGCCCGCGGAGCTGCTGCAGCCCATCTGTCACCCCACCCTTCGGCTCCCCACGCACTGGCGGCCTCCTCCTTTCCAGAGACCTCCCCCGAGAGACCGAAGCAGCAGCGAGAGCCTCATCTTCTCCGGAAGCCAGGGCAGGGGGCACCAGCACCCCACTCCCTTCTCGGCAGCTCCCTCCTCTCACCCCCCAATATCTCCCAGCATCTCCATTCCTGGCATGAGGACCAAGGCCTCAGGCCCCCACGGCTTGGGCTCCCCGCTGGTGGCTTCCCCAAGCTTGGAGAAGGGGCTGGGGGGCCAGGGCCCACAGCTGAGCAGCAGAGTCTCCATGCTGTCAGGCAGCCCAGCGTCTGATGTCAGCTATGTATTTGGAAGGTAGGTAACTCCCACTACAGCTTCTGATATTGCCTTCATCACACACACACATACACACACACACACACACATCCTAAATCAGACATCCCGCTCTTTCTGAGCAAAATCTGGGACTGTACCAAAAATAAAAATGAATGTTCTCTTTCATGCCATTTGGCTCTCAAGCTTTCTTCAAGCATTTAGAATATCATTCAATATAGGAAAATCTTGTCTTCTATTTACCTCTTGGGGAAAGAACTACTGCATTAATGAGGCTCACCTGTATCCTGTCCAGCCCTCCTACAGCCCATCTGTAGGAAGATTTAGAAAAAAAAAAAAAAAAAAACCTAAAACACAGAATATAAACAGAATCAAGGGTCTGGGAAAAGCTTCCTTCATCTTTGTTCCTGGCAAAACCTAGCAGGAAGGAAGCAAACCTGGCGGGGCATTATTTACAATCACCCCAGCCCAGTTCTCTATAGGCTTCTGAGTAGAGCCACACACTCACCCATCTTGCCCTGGAAGACCAAACCACAGGATCTCTGTCCCCCATACCAACTCCAAAGCCACTGTGCCCAGGCAGTCCCTGGCAAGGAGACTGGGATTCCACAGCCATGCGTTGGCATGGGCCTCTGAGCTCAGGGAGAAGCCTGGCTGCAGAGCTGGCCTCTTTCTCTTCCTCCAGCTGGAGAATTCCCTCTGCATCAGTCATGGACATAGTCCAGCCCAGGTCCAGCCTGGGTGCCAGACTCTTGACAATGCTTGGGGTTGGAGGGTAGGGAGGATAGCTGGTATGACAACTCAGTTGGATGGCCTGGAAGGCAGAGGGAACAGAGTCCCTTGCAAGGGGCAGCCCATTGGCTACTTTAATTGACCACAGACCCTACATTGCCGGTACACTCCCAAACCCTTCAGCATCCCTTAGGGCTCAGATGGGCTCTGGGGACGGGGTGGGGGCAGATGGGTGAAGTGTACAGTTCTCTGACCAAAGCCACGGGCACCTACATCACTAAATTCCAGAGCCCAGCTCTGGCTCCAGACAGTTCACTCCCACCTCCTAACATCTGCCTTTCTGCTGCTCTCTCCCCTCACAGCAGCCAGTCCCTCCTCCACTCCAGCATCTCCAGCCATCAATCATCTTCTAGATCCTTGGAAAGCCCCACCAGCTCTTCCTCCAGCCTCCACAGCCTTGGTCCAGTGTCCCTGTATACGAGAACCAGTGACCTCCAGGTCCCCAGCAACGGCACCCCAAGCATGGGCCAGCCCAGAGCAACCCACTCCCCACCACTGGCCAAGGAACATGCCAGCAGCTGCCCACCATCCATCACTAACTCCATGGTGGACATACCCATCGTGCTGATCAACGGTTTCCCAGAACCAGGATCTCCCCCATCCCAAAGGATCCCAGGACCCCAAGACTTTGTCCACCCTGGGGCTACTTCTCCCAGCATGTCCTGTCCAGCCACCAGGAGCCACAGCCAGACCCTGCCAGAAGCCCCTCCCACTGCATCCCCGGAGGGTAAGTTGTAAACTAATCAATACCTCATGCTTTGTAAGGTTTGGCTAATGGAGAACAGGCAAAGCACTAATGTGTTTCCTCAAGAGCGGGTCAATACTTTGATTAAGTACCTACTGTGTGCCAAGCACTGTGCCACTTAGTAGGGACACAGTCTAGAAAGAGAGGGGGAAAACCCAAAGGGTTACTGCAGAGTAGGATAAACACAGAAGTAAAGAGATGTCCTGAGTCTTGTGAAGCTGCAGAGGGAGTGAGCCTTTTTACCTGGAGAAGTGGGGAGGCCAAAAAGTGGACCAAAAGCCCACGGCCAGAGCAGGAGAGGAAGGGCTGCCCCAGCAGAGGGCACAGCCAGGCCAGAGCTATGAAGGCATGGAAGCACATGGCGTGTTTAGGAAATGACTGGGATGTTGGGTGCAGGGTGAGGTCATTGGGAGTAATTTGGGGCCAGATTGGGAAAGACCATGAACACCAAGCTGAAGAGTAAATTTTACCCTTTAGGGACCAGGAGACCCACAGTTCAGTTCAGTTCAGTCGCTCAGTCATGTCCGACTCTTTGCAACCCCATGAATCGCAGCTCGCCAGGCCTCCCTGTCCATCACCAACTCCTGGAGTTCACCGAAACTCATGTCCATCGAGTCGGTGATGCCACCCAGCCATCTCATCATCTGTCATCCCCTTCTCCTCCTGCCCCCAATCCCTCTCAGCATCAGAGTCTTTTCCAATGAGTCAACTCTTCGCATGAGGTGGCCAAAGTACTGGAGTTTCAGCTTCAGCATCAGTCCTTCCAAAGAAATCCCAGGGCTGATCTACCCTCAGAGACTCTCAAACCGGAGAGGGATGGACTCAGAGGCGCATGCTCAATCCATCACTCTGGCAGCTGCGCAGCAGATGAATTGCAGGGCCTGGCCTGGCAGGGAGAGCAGTTTTTATTTGGTTCTGTTTGGGTTTTCATCACGAAGTGGTCCAGGGTGAGGCAGAGGGTGGAGGAGAGTGGACAGAGCCAGGAGACCCTCAGGATATGGAAGCAGCAGGCTGAGTGACTAACCCGGGAGAGGGAGAGTCAGTCCTAACTCTGACGTTGGCAGATGACGAACACAGACAGGGGCAGGACAGGGTAACGGAGACAATGCATTCCAATTCAGACAGCTAAAAACCACAAAACAGCAACCACCCTCCTCCCTGTAGTCAGGAGCTACAGGCATCCAAAAAGAACAAAGCCAACCAGAGCCCAAAGCAGTAAACACAGGCTAACCCTTAGCACCCCGGGGTACCTCTCTCCCAGGAGCAGAGCCCCCCACTGAGCCCCAAGGACAGGAGACCTGCTTGCCTGTGGCTCAGTCATCTCCTTCCCGGGCTCTCAGCCCTCACGGGGCCACAGACATCAAGCTACTCCTGGGGGGATGTGAAATGCTCACTCTCACCCGCTGCTCGCTCCCACACACAAAGCCATGTCAATGAGAACAAGAGAAAATGAGGTGACAAGTATGCCTTTGAACATTTTCCGAGGACAAATCGTGGGCAGATATCAGTACATTTTTTATGATGAGTTATTTTCAACTGGCAGTAACACACCTTTTCAAGATGCCAAAACCGAGAACCACTGCTCTCCGCCTTTGTTGTCGTTCAGTCACTATGTCGAGTCCACCTCTTTGTGACCCCATGGGTCACAGCCAGGCTTCCTTGTCCTTCACTGTCTCCCGGAGTTTGCTCAGACTCAAGTACATTGAGTCGGTGATGCCATCCAACCATGAAGGACCTAGGGAAATGGTAGTGGGGTGGGGGGGTGCATTTTCACATCTCCAAGAGCACATTTATTTGGCCTGGTGATATCCCCATCCAGTGTTTGTGATTCCTGGATAATCACACATTATCCCTGGGATCTTAGCAAATTCCACAAACTATTCTCGACAAGATTGAGTTTCATTTCCGAGTTGTTGGAGCATTGCAGACCCTCACAGGATTTTTGGTTCACTCAGTTACCTCTGGGTTTCAGGAGGGAAAGAGCCATCTCAGATCAGAATCCAACTCCATCTCTGGACTCCTAGATGCTCTTCTGCCCATATCTGCTGTCTTCCTTTCCTTTCTACTTTTCTTTATTTTCTTTTGCAAACTGAATATCCCCCTCCCCACCAAGAAACTCACAGGATTATTAAAGGGGAAGAAAAATGTGAAGTCAAGCAAATGATGCATCTCAGAGTCTTTTATTTATCCCGTTTCTGTCTCTACTGCATAATATTCCATTTGAGAAACTGTTTCTCATTGAATTGAGTTTTTAATCTGTTTGTTTGTGATCCGTTACCAAGGGTACAAGGGTAGACTCCTAGATGGCACAAAGCCCTGGGATTCTTCTGATAGACTTTGCCCCTTTAGGGAGCTGGAGATACAGTGGAGTAGAGATAGGGGAGGATGGGTTGAATGGGACCACTGGGCAGAGAAAGGGGAGGGTCTCTAGTTCCCCTCTATCTGGCCTACAGGGTTCTCCTTCCCTGTGTGTCTCCAGGTCCTGCCAGCGACATGCAGCCCACCATGAAGTTTGTGATGGACACATCTAAATACTGGTTTAAGCCAAGCATCTCCCGAGAGCAAGGTAAAATGAAGCCCCGACTCAGGGACTGAGCGACCCAGGAATCAGGTCTGGGTCCCGGCACCCTGCATTGGGCCAATGGGGAGGGAATGGAAAGGCAAATTGCAAGTCCAGGGAAGGGGGTGTGCTGTAAACCCCATGACCCAAGGAAATAAAGACTGTAGCAGGAATGGTGGAGGTTAGACAACAGAAAGGACTTCTTGGGGCCCAAAGGCAATCCTGTACCATCTGCTCTATGAGGACCCAATTGGGCTGAGGAAGGAAGGGTGTCCCGGTGGGGTGGTGACTGTCTCTGACTCAAGGATTGTTCCAGCCATCGAGCTGCTGAGGAAGGAGGAGCCGGGGGCTTTCATCGTGCGGGACAGTTCTTCATACCGGGGCTCCTTTGGCCTTGCCCTGAAGGTGCAGGAGGCCCCCATACCTGCCCAGAGCCGACCAGGTAGGCTGTCTGTGTATTCGATCAAGGCCTCTTAGAGGCACCTGGGTGTGGTGGGTTCCAGTCCCAGCTCTGCCGCTCACTTGCAGGGTGACCTTGGCCCATTCCCATAATGACTCCTGGGAGGATGGACCTTGGTCTCCCAGCACTGAGGCCCCCCAAGTCCCCAGACTCCTTGCTCTACCCTCCGGTAGGAAGAAGAGGAGGGTCCCAGCCCCCCTCCAGCCTGCTCTCTTCTGGTATCCACCTCTGTCCAGACCGGCTTTCTCACAAAGGAATGTAATGTAGTAATAATGTGTGTGTGAAAATGAGATCCTTTTGGTTTGATCTGTTTTTCTCAAATAAGAAGTAACTTGTAACATTTTATATCAGTTCATAAAGGTTGATTTTTTTTTCTCCACGAATTCAATTTATTTTTATTAAGTAAATACTAGGTTTTATGAGCTTCCCCAGTGGCTCAGTGGTAAAGAATCCACCTGCACTGCAGGAGACTAGAGACCTGTGTTCAATCCCTGGGTTGGGAAGATCCCCTGGAATAGGAAATGGCAACCCACTCCCAGTATTCTTGCCTGAAAAATTCCACGGACAGAGGAGCCTAGTGAGCTACAGTCCATGGTGTCGCAAATAGTTGGAAACAACGAAGTGGCTAAATAGCAATGGCGTGTGCGCTAGCTTAGCCCCTGTGGTCTTGCACACACCCTCCCCCAGATGCTGTCCAAGGCATCAATGAAACCTCATTGAGGACAGAGACAGGAACAGACCATTGCATTACAGGGTTCCTGGGCCACAGCCCTTCACCGAAGGCCCAGGATTGTAGCTCTTACACAAGGAATGGATAAGGAAACTGACAACTCCCAGAGGGAGTTAATGACCCCTGAGCCAGCAAGTAATAGAGCAAGAGGCTAAAAACCCCAAGTCTACATTCTCTACACCACACCTCTCTATTCAAATAAGAAAGTGACCTCCGGGCAGCGCTAGTTATCAAGGAAGCCGTGCCAAGGAGTCCAAAGAAAGCAGGAAGCTGTGGGCTGGTGGAGAAGAGGCCAGGGGCGTGGTCCCCCCTCCCAAGGCCAGCCTGGCGCCAGCAGGGACCGTCTGACGGAGAATAATAGCACCTGGGAGGGAGTAAGTAGGGGAAGCGGGAAACCCAGCCCAAGAGTTATTGAAACCAAGGGCAAGGTCTCCTGAAAAAAAGGATCACACGTGTGCATACTAAGTCACTCAGGTGTGTCCTACTGGACACAGAGGGCTTTGAGCAAAAACATTGTCAGCACCTCCTTCATGGGAGACCTCGAGGACAGGATACCTACCTGCAGTCCCACCCAGAGGCAGGGGGATGGACAAGTTAACCTCTGGATGGACTGGAAGAGGTGGGTCAGGAAACAGGTTGCGTTCCATCCACACGCTTTCTCCGGCCAGGCGAGGACAGCAGTGGCCTCATCCGCCACTTTCTCATCGAGTCTTCCGCCAAAGGGGTGCACCTCAAAGGAGCAGACGAGGAGCCCTACTTCGGTGAGCTGAGCCTCTCCAGCCCTCAGGCCCCTTCCGGGCAGGGTAGGTGGCCTGGGGAAGGCTCCTGATGCGCGCCTTCTGCCTCCTCACAGGGAGCCTGTCTGCCTTCGTGTGCCAGCACTCCATCATGGCCTTGGCCCTGCCCTGCAAACTCATCATCCCGCAGAAAGGTGGGCTGGGGCTCCGCGCCTGCTCCTTCCCAGGAGTCACCTCTCACCTTACTTAGGGATCATGTTAGTGTCCCAGTGAAGAGTGCATGCTCTGGAGTCTGTCCACATCCCCACCTCCTAGCTGTGAGCATCTGAGAAGTTCAGCCTCACCGAGCCTCTGTTTCCTCATCTATGAAATGGGCACAGTTAGCATCACACCTACTTCTAGGCTGGGTGGGGGGTGAAATGGAAAAGCTCAGGCAAGGATTTTGGCACAACACTTGGTGCTGAGTTGGTGTTTGAGACATAGCAGCTCTGTTTAGGAGAGGAGAAAAGAAGCATAAATCTGCCCATTCGGCCAGGTTTGGTTTTTACTTCCAGGTCCAAGATTTACTGGGTGTCCCCTCCTCTATTCACACCTCACTCCACCCCTGTGAAGTAGTCATTGCTGTTGCTGTCCCCATTTCACAGATAAGAAAAGGAAGGATCGAATCTGAACCCAAGTCTCCCTTACTGTCTTGTTCCAAAGTGTTCAGGGAGCTAACAGAGCACAAAGGTACAGACAGCTGTTTCATGAAACTCAAGGAAAAAGATTATGAGAAAGAAGAAATAATCAATGAGTGAAACTCGGGGAGAAAGAAAGACAAGGAAGATTCGAGGCATTAAGTAACTTCCCCAAGGGCACAGAGTCAAACCTCCAGCCCAAGTCAGGGAGCCCTCTCCAGAGCTTACAGCCCAGCACACCACCAGGTGTCCCCACCTCTCAGGGTGTGCCTCCCTAGTTTCTGCAAAAAAAAAAAAAAAAGCCTGGGTTTGGGGCAGGGTCTGAAAGAAGCAGGAGGTCAGGGGCCTCTGAGGCCAGGTCACTGCTGCAGTCCAGGGGCCGGAGCTGGGAGGGGCAAGGAGGGATCGAAAAGCTTGCCAGCTAGGCTTCAGGGGAGCCTAATTACAGGAATCACACCTGGTTTCTCAGCCAAGTCACTTCCTGAAGGTGGGGGCGGAGGTGGGACCCATTTGAAGGGCTGAATGAGGCCTGTTCCTAGGATGGGGGTCCACTGACTGCACCCTACCCCTGGGGGCCTGTTTCTTTGTTTTGGCTCAGAATTGGGAGGTGGAGACGGGGCCTCGGACCCCTCTGCAGATGGCCGGGCCTCCTGTGTGAAGAGATCTGCGGGTGAGTGGGGGGCAGGGCTGGGGGAAGGCTTGGCTGTGCCCCACCCCAGGGCACCTCCCAGCCCTGTGCAGGCACACGCAGGTCCACACGTGTTTCCCATTGCAGCTTTATTTCTCCATCTTTTACAAGGTGCCACATTCTTCCCTCTGCCTGTAAACCAGGAGGTGAGAGGCTGAGGGCAGCAGGCCAGGAGCAAGAGGGGCAGGAGAGGAGGGGCGGGCGTGGTGAGGCTTAGAGCCCATCCCGCATAGAAGAAGCACACACGCGGTTCTCTCCGGATCTGAAGGGCCTGGCCCCGGAGAGGGCATCCTCTGTGGAGTGTCAGGTCCGGGTCCTGGGGGTGGTTTATATGGGAAGGGTCACTTTTCATCACATCCAAGGGCCAGGCACAGGTCAGCACTTGGGTGACTGACAGCTCCTATTCTGTGCCCCCAAGCACAAAAGCCCCCTCCTCATTCCTGTCTCTTCTCTCTTCTCTCAGCAAGGAGCAGGGCCCTGGGGTTGGGGGTCAGGGGTAGGGGTGGGGGCAGCACCAGCCATGGGACAGAAGGAAAGTTTGCCTGGACGCCCCTATATACAGGGCAACATCCCCTCCTTGCCTCCTGCTGGAGGACCAGAGGCCAGAGCAATGCCAACAACAGACGGCCCCAAAGTCCTCTGGGGTTAGCCCCAAATTTCAGTCACCCACACAGTCCCTACCCACCCACGTGATGGCTCAAAAAGTCTGCTAGATTCCCCAAACAGGATGGCACCCCTATTCCCCAGTTCTGGGCAGAGGGACAGCAGGGCCTTGGTGATCTCCACTCACCCAGTGGATTCTGGCAGGGCCCCAAAGCAGTATCTGCACCCGCTCCCTGACCCCCCAGGTTGCCATGCCCTGTACCTGAGCTCTGTGAGCGTGGAGACCCTGAGCGGTACCCTGGCCGTGGAGAAGGCCATCTCAGCCACCTTGGAGAGGGATGTCCTCCCCACACCCACCGTGGTCCACTTCAAAGTCACGGAGCAGGGCATCACCCTGACTGACGTCCAGAGGAAGTAAGGGACTTCCCTTGTCCTGGAGCTGCAGGGCTGGGCAGGGTGAGCTGGAGGGGGTGGCTGAGGTGGCTGTGGCGCAGTGATGGAGCTGGAGTTCAGGCTCCAGTGAGGTTAGTGATGTGCTGAGTGACTCCAGACAATTTCTCTGCCTTCTCTGGGCCTCAGTGCAATGACTTCCTTCTGAAGCTCCACTTCATCGTGACTGATGGGTTTGGAATTAACAACAGTCATTGGGCACTGATTAAATCTGTATCCACTGATGGAACATCTCCTGTAGGCCAGACTCTGACTGACCAGTGAGATCGCTCCTTCCCAGGCTCAGGGATTCAGTCCATCAATATCCTGGCCCTGGGCTGGAGGAATAAGAGATGACCAGCCATAATTGCATGCTTAGTCATTTCAGTTATGTCTGACTCTTTGTGACCCCATGGACTGTAGCCCACCAGGCTCTTCTGTCTGTGGGCTCCAGACAAGAATACTGGAGTGGGTTGCCATGCCCTCTCCAGCAATTTCTACCCTCAAATCATTAAATAACACAGTGGGCGATTGGGTGGGTTGGTAGAAAACCCCATTACATAGGACACAAGGCAGATGACCTTCATGAGAGGAGAGAAATACAAACACGTGCCCAGGTCCAGCAGTGAAAAGGTCACGGCAGGCTGTCAGGGGTCACGCGACTAGGAGGCTCGTGGAGGACAGGAAGCTGGAGATGAGGGAGGTGGGCCAGGACACTGCAACGGGCTCTCACCAGCTCCCCTTCCCTCCCGGCCTCCGCCCAGGGTGTTCTTCCGGCGCCATTACCCCCTTGCCACCCTCCGATTCTGTGGCATGGATCCCGAGCAACGGAAGTAAGTTCAAGTCTGGGCCAGACTGAAAAGGCCAGCCAGGGTCTAGCTGCCTGCTGACTCTGGGACTGGGGTACCAGACAGAGCCTCTGAAGCTCAAGGGGTGAGGAGCAACAGAATGAAGGGAGGGGAGTACAGGGGATAGAGGAAACACAACTGGCCATTATCGGCTCCTCCCACTCCACGGGGCTCAGCCGGAGTTCCGTAAAGTGGAGCGGAGGATCGGTACCCAGGACTGTCTTTTGTTCCTCTCCCACAGGTGGCAGAAATACTGCAAGCCCTCTCGGTAAGGCCTTCCTGTCCACTCAGTCAGTCACCATGAGAGGTCTCCCTGGGGCAGGGCCCGGACCCAACACGGGGAGGGAGTCAGGGAAGGAGGGAGGCCCCAAGCTGACCTTAAGGGCCCGTGGGTTTGCTGAGAGCACAGGCCCTAGCCCTCTGGGAGCCACCCGTCTGAATGAGATGGACAGGAACCTGGGAGCACTGTCTTCTCAGGGAGGCACAGGCTTTAGTCTGGAGGGACCCTCCAGTCTGCTAGGGGATACACAGGTCCTGTCCTCAGGGACCCCCATTCCAAAGGAGAGAAACCCAGATCTTAAACTCAGAGATCTCCCAGTCTGATGGAGGAGGCACGTCCTCCCCCTAGGAGAGCTCCCATCATGACAAGGTGCTGGGCTGGGAAGGGCAGGAAGGAGGTACTGGGCTGGGGAAGGGCTGAGTTCCCCAGCTCCCAGTCTCCTGCCTCCCTGGGCTCTCCTCACCCTGGCTCTCCTCTCCCATCAGGATCTTTGGGTTTGTGGCCAAGAGCCAGACTGAGTCCCAGGAGAATGTGTGCCACCTCTTTGCGGAGTATGACACGCTCCAGCCAGCCTCGCAGGTCATCAGTCTGGTGGGTGCTCTGCTGCAGGACCCAGAAAGGATGTAGGGGAGGGAGCTTCCCGTGTGCCTTCCCAGACATCCCAAGGGGCTTGCTCAGGATCCCCCCTCTGCCCTGAGCAAGAAGCCTCTTACCACACTGATGGACCAATCCACTGGACTGGAGGAGAACGGTACCAGGTTGAAACCCTTGAACTCACTATGACCAGACCCCCTTCCCTCCCGGGGTTCAGTCTCTTCAGCCTTAAAGGAGCAGGACTTTCCTGGTGGCCCAGTGGTTAAGAATCTGCCTGCCAATGCAGGGGACAGGAGTTCGACCCCTGGTCGGGGAAGATTTCACATGCCATGGAGAAACTAAACCCGCGCCCTGCACCTACTGAGCCCACACTTTAGAGCCTGTGCCTGCAACAGGAGAGGCCACCACAGTGAGAAGCCCACACGCTGCAAAAGAGAGGAACCCCTGCTCGCCACAACTAGAGAAAGCCCGCGCAAGGCAGAGAAGGCCCTGTGCAGCCAAAGACAGAGAGATAAAGGTTTTAAAAGGAGACGTTAAGAAAAACAAAAGGAGGCAACAGTTAGGCTCAGCTGTTCCTCTCGCACCTCTGTGGCTATCTTGACAAGCTCCCTGTGATTCTGAAGCAGACCCACATCTGAGACCCCCACATGAAAATAACCTCTGAAGACTCCTGCCTCTGTCAGTCTGGACACTACCAACACAGCAGCTTGAGCTAGAGACCTGTGATCCTCATTTCATGGCAAACAGTGGGTGCTGGGTAGGGACCCAGGGGCCGAGGCCAAAGGCTGGCCTGAAAGCAGGTGGCTGCAAGGACTGAGGACCACAGGGGGCCTCCCCGGTGGTTCAGCAGTAAAGAATCCACCTACAATGCAGGAGACGCAGGTTCGATTCCTGGGTCAGGAAGACCCCCTGAAGGAAGGGATGGCAATCCACTCCAGTATCCTTGCCTGGAGAATCCCATGGACAGAGGAGCCTGGTGGCCTCAGTCCATAGGGTCGCAAAGAATCAGACACAACTGAAGCGAGTTAGCACACAAGCATGCATGCACAAGGACCAAAGGAGGGATGAACTGACTCTCTTCCCCTCATCTGTTCCTTTCCCCATTTCCTTGACAGCTTCTTGAGCTGCTATTCCCAGGACAGAGCTAGATCCGCCTGTCCTGGATTCTACAGGCCAACGTGGCCACGGTTGTTCAGCAGGTAAGCATGTGGGAACTTGCCCTCATGGTCAAAACAGATGATCCAGCTGTCCTTAGGATCTTGATGTCTAGCCCCCTCCACTGAAAATGAGCATCAGTTCCATCTCTTCTTTCAACTTCACACACACACACACACACACACACACACACACACACACACACACTGCCCTCCCTGTACAGTGCTGGGGCAGCAACTGGCCTCATAGCCACATGAGGGCAGCAGAGAGTCAAAATGTAAACAGGCAGCTACCCGCCTCCCCCCTACTCCCAAGAGGCTTGGGGAAGTGGGCGGTCTTTCCTGCCCCACTTCCACCAAGACCCTCAAGAAGTTGGAACTGTTTGTCTAGCAGACCTGGGGACCTAAGGAAACCACACTATGAGAATGCAAGACGAGGCTCAAGGAAGAAGCCCACTTTTGCTCTATGAAAGACCAGTGCCTGCCCCCGCCCAGCTGGGGGCCCTGCCAGAGAATCATTATCTTTGGCCAAAGTTGGGCCTGAAGGGTTATTATTTCAACCCAGGAAACCAAACCAGACTGAAGCGGTCCTGGGCTGGCAGGACTGGCTGAGGCTAGCCCACCCAGCCTGTGGTCAGGCACTGCCCCACCCTGGAGACTGCAGAATCTGAACAAGGTTCTCAAGGTCACAGAGCGCTCCTCTCCCCCATGTATCTGTGGATGCCTTGTTGCTCCCCTCATGGAAAATAAAGTGTCTGTCTTTGCACAAGAATTGGTCCTGAGACATTCAGGGCTGTCCATTCAGAGATGGAAACCTGAGCAGAAAAGGGAACATGGCTGGGCCGGTGGCAGCTGGTCTGAGAGATAACCACGTGTGCCACACCCCTCTCGCAGCCCCTGGCCATGGCAGGACAGCCTCCACCAGCTTCATAAACCTTTGCTTAAACTCTTCTGTGTCCCCCCGTGTACCCAACACACCCGTTTTCCTTCTTCCCAACCTCTTTCCTGCCACTGTGGCAGGAAGAGAGGAGACCTGGGCTCTCTTGTGCATGCCAGGGCCTGAAGTGAGTACGTGTGACATCCCTGCCAGCTTCCAGGGTCTCACTCGGGCTCCCAAAGGGTGGGGAGAGGCAGGTGAAACACGGACAGCTCAAGTCTGGAAGAGTCCGTGAATCCAGATGAGCCCCAAGCTACCAGCCCAACCCTGGTGACCTGAACAGTGGCCCATCATTCATCCTGGTTCTGTCTCCAGTCCTGGGGTAACGCCCCACTCCCAGCCCTCTCTAGGCGTGCTGCAGCTAGGGATTCAAGATGGGCAGGCCATAGCAAGTGGTACAAGAGGGGCTGCAGGGGCACCCCTTTCCTGCAGAGCCTTGGAAAGGGGAGAGCTGCTGGTTCTGCTCAGGCTATGTGACCCGTGGCATAGGCTGCCTGGAGGAAGTGAAGAGACCTCCCAACGCACTTGAACCACCCACTGTTGATGAGCCCCTGCTGCCCCTTCCACTGCCCAACTGTGGTTCCAGAAGAGCCTCCTTTCTGGCCACAGACTGAGTCCATGGGAGGTAACGACCTCTCGCATTTATGTAGCTTATCTTTCCTCCAGGAAGATTTAATAGAGCACTTGACTTTTGCTGATGGGCAGAGCCGCCAGCCCAGCAAGAGCAGAAGGGAGGATGGACAACCACCAAGGCAAGAATCAGGAAGGGAGGGGTCTTTATACCCAGGCAAGGATATCCAGGAGTTTTCTCTGCACAGGTTCTAGGCCTTGCAGTCCTGGGTCTTAAGCCTCCCCCAGTGTCATATCTGTCAATGTTCCATCCCACCCCATCACTTTCTCCTTGTTCTCTCTACATACATACACCATCCCTCACTGCCCCCTCCCAGTGTCTCTCTCCATCCTCACCTTTCTCCTCATCATACTGTCAACAGAGGTTCCTGTGCCAGACGCCCAGTGAGGCCAAACAAGTTGAAACATTAAAGTTTGGAGCAAAGAAGGGATTTACTGCAGGGCCATGCAAGGAGATGGGTGCCTCAATGCCCTAAAAAGCCCAGAGTGCCCTGAAGGGTCTCAGCAAAGCACTTTTAAAAGATGGATGAGGCAAGGGGGTCAGGGTAGGTAATCAGTTCATGCACAAGTCTCTGATTGGCTGATGGTGAGGGAACAGGGTGATGTCACAAAGGTGAACTTTATCAGTCTTTAGGCTCCAGGAGGTCTGGGGCTGTGTGCTCGTAGTCATCAAGTAGTTAACATCTTCCGTCTGGTGGGGGGCTCCCACATCTGTAAACTAGGAAGGGTACATCAAATACTGTTATCTAGATACTTCAGAGAAGAGCTAAAGCAGAGATTAGGGAAGAAGGCCTGTCCTGGGAAGGCCGCAGGGTCCCACTCCATTTCAATGCCTTCTCCACCCACCCACACCCAAACCTGTCCTCTCCCCCTTTACAGAAAAGCACTCCCTCTTTTGTCTCATTTAATCCCCACTCCCCTCTGTCTCACACGGCTGGACCCACAGCAAAGCCCAGCTGCTGCTGGAGTTGATGGGAAAGGAGGATGGCAGCCCCAGCCCCTGTGCCACTGACCTTTTCTCAAAACCCAGATTCCCAAATCCCCTAACCCGTGCCTCAACTCTGACTACTGAGCAAACTCCCCAGAGAGCTGAAACACCCTCAGCCCTATCTCATCTGACCAGCCACCTCCCCCATACTCATCTCCCCCAGGAGGCTCAAGCAGCTCACCTCTGCTCTTTTATCTTCATCCTCAACCACCCTATGCTGCTGCTGGAGTTGATGGGAAGGAGGATGGCAGCCCCAGCCCCTGTGCCACTGACCTTTTCTCAAAACCCAGATTCCCAAATCCCCTAACCCGTGCCTCAACTCTGACTACTGAGCAAACTCCCCAGAGAGCTGAAACACCCTCAGCCCTATCTCATCTGACCAGCCACCTCCCCCATACTCATCTCCCCCAGGAGGCTCAAGCAGCTCACCTCTGCTCTTTTATCTTCATCCTCAACCACCCTACTCCCACCCATCTGCCACCTCCTACTCCTGTCCTTAACTCTCATGCCATAGGCTGAGAGCTTAGAACCAGAGCAGGGCTTAGGGTGGAGGTGGGGGTTGCTAAAGGCCCCCAGCCTAGAAGTCAGTGCCTTGAATTCATGCAGCAATGTCTCCTGGCTGCATGCTTTGCTCATGTGATCTAAGAAAGTAGATAAATATAATACTGTTATAATGGAGGTTATAAGTGTTACACAAGGCTGACAGGAAGGATACAAACAGGAAAGATAAACTTTCCCTCTGGGGAGAATGAGGGCAGTGTTACCGAGGTGGTAACAGTTGAGTTAGGTCTTCAAGGATAAGTAGCTTAACAGCAAAGGAGGGGGGAACCCAACTTTTCCTGGGGTTGGGGGGGAGTGTTCTATGTGCTAAGTGCGATGTGAAGCATGTTACATATGTTTAATCCCATTTTACAGATTAGAAAACTGAGGCTCAGAAGGTTAACTTGCCCACATATACCCAGGTAGTAAATGGCAGAGAAATAAGATTTCAAACCTGTGCCCATTCCACTTACTGCGCACTCTCAGACGAGCAGATGGAAGAATTTTGCAGGAAGCACATAGGTATAAAAAGTACCATGTTTAATGTGGCTAAAATATACGGTACCCAAGGTAGTGGGTGAGAGAGGAAGCAAAGGCAAAAGGACCCAGATCATTAAGAGCCTTGGGTGCTAAGATGAAAATACTGAGGAATGAATACTTCCTGAATGAATGAATGAGTTTGAACTCAGGACCACTGTACAGTCGTGCAAGTTGCGTGATGTACAACTGCACACACCAACCTGCTTGGACTTCCTCCTGTAGGTAATGGGAAGACAGCAGAGACTTTTCAGCCAGCGAGTAACTGACCAGATTTGTAGGAAAAAGAAAAAGGATCTGAGGGTTGGGCAGGAATGCGTTGGGAAGAGGAAGCTATGAAGACTTGGTGTTCAGGCCAGGAAAGGGAATGGGGCTGTCATGCCTGAGACAGGCTGGGACAGGTGCCTACTTGATCTGGGCCTGGGGTCTGAGATCTCTCTGAGCTTGAAAGGACTACATGGGAAAGAGGACTGAGGTGGGAGGGGAGGGCTTCCCTGCGGTGTTAGTCTGCTCAGATTATCATATGAAAATACCATAGACTGGGTAGTTTGAACAAAAGACATTTATTCTCTCACAGTTTTGGAGCCTGGGGGTGTGAGATCAGGGTTCCAGCGTGGTCGGGTGCTGGTGAGGGCTCTCTTCTTGGCTTGCATACAGCCACCTTCCTGCTGGGTGCACAGATAGCCTCAGCGCATTTTCCTCTTCTTATAAGACTACCAATCCTATCAGATTAGGAGCCCTCCCTTTGACCTCAGGTAATTTCCTCAATTACCTCCTAAGAGTCCTGTCTCCAAACACAGTCACATTGGTGTCAGGGCTTCAACTGTGGGGACATAATTTAATCCATAGCACTCGTCCATACAGGTCCCTGCCCCAACCATGTTCCCCGTCTGCATAATCCCCTAGTCCTAGTCAGACTGGGGCTCTGAGCCCCAGCAAAGCAGACCCTCTTCTTCCTGAGTCTGTGACCCTGGAGCCAGCCAGGGGCTCATTTTCGTAACTCCATTTCCTGGAAGACATCTCAGCCTTCACCTCTCCCCAGTTGAGTCTTGCCAGGGAGCAAGCTGAGCTTGGCTCGGAGCAGGCCGAGGCTGCAAGGAGATTGCCAGGAGGAGGGAAGCAGAAAGAAAGAGGAGAGGGAGGGAAAGGGAGAATGACACACACTTATTCATTAACTGGATCACCAGATATTGTGCTGAGTGTCTACAGGAGCCATGCAGAAACAGAGGACCCCAGGTTGACTAGGAGGTGGGGGAGGCCTTCATAAGCCCAGAAAAGAGGTCCCCTCCTCCACAGCATTGAGATTGGATGACCCATGAATACTGAGATTGGACCTATACTTTCCCTCGTTCACCCCACTCCTACCTGCGCACAAATGCACACACATCACTTCTCTCTTCTGCATCAAGAAATAGAAGCCAGGTGGTGGCTGGGGAGAAACAGAAGCAGATCTGGGTGGCAGGTCCCTTCTGCCACTAACTAGCTGCATGATTTAGGGCAAGTCACTTCTCTGGGCATCAATCCTTGGTTTCCTCAATTGTAATGTCCTCCTCAAGATTGCCAGGAGAAATAACAACCTGAGATATACAGATGGTGCCACTCTAATGGCAGAAAATGAAAAGGAACTAGAGAGTTTCCTGATGAGGGTGAAAGAGAAGAGAAGAAAAGCTGGTTTAAAACTCAACATTCAAAAACCTAAGACCATGACATCCAGTCCCGTCACTGCATGGCAAATAGAAGGGGGGAAAGTGGAAACAATGATAGATTTTATCTTCTTGGACTCCAAAATCACTGTGGACAGTGACTACAGCCATGAAATTAAAAGACACTTGCACCTTGGAAGGAAAGCCAGGACAAATAGTGTATTAAAAAGCAGAGACATCACTTGCCCACAAAGGTCCATCTGTATAGTCAAAGCTATGGTTTTTCCAGAGAGGTGTAAGGTATTGGACCATAAAGAAGGCTGAGCACCAAAAAATTGTTACTTTCAAATGGTAGTGCTGGAGAAGACTCTTGCAAGTCTATTGGACTGCAAGGGGATTAAACCAGTCAATCCAAAAGGAAATCAATCCTGAATATTCTTTGGAAGGACTGAGGCTGAAGTTGAAGTTCTAATACTTTGGCCACCTGATGCGAAGAGCCAACTCATTGGAAAAGACCTAGATGCTGGGACAGATTGAGGGCAGGAAGAGAAGAGGGCGACTGAGGATGAGACGATTAGATGGCATCACCGACTCAGTGGACATGAATTTGAGCAAACTCCAGGAGATAGTGAAGGATAGGGGAGCCTGGTGTGCTACAGTCCATGGGGTTGCAAAGAGTCAGGCACGACTTAGAGGGTAAACAACAAAATACCCAACTCACAAAATTAGAGACACACTAGACATGAATACACTTTGTAGCCAGTGAACTACCAATGTCCTTTATGAGGAGGCTAACACTCCTATCAGCCTCTCATTGAGCACCTAATATGTCCTAAGGACCAGGCTGCTGGAACAGGAGGTCCAAGAAGAAAGAGACTTGTTCACCATGATCCCCAGTACCTAAAACAGTGCCTGGCATGCATCAGGCCTGCAATATTTGTTCAAAGCTTTGCCATGCATCATCTCATTTAGTCTTGACAGTAACACTTATGAGCACCATTATGGACCCTCTTGATGGATACAGAACTGTGGATTAGGAGATAAAGTCCATCTCCTGGGGTCCAATGTAATAAATTCCCTCCTACGAGGGCTTCCCTTATAGCTCAGTTGGTAAAGAATCTGCCTGCAATGCAGGAGACCCAGGTTCAATTCTGAGCCAAGAGGATCCACTGGAGAAGGAAATGGCAACCCACTCCAGAATTCTTGCCTGGAGAATCCCCAGGGACAGAGGAGCCTGGCAGGCTACACCCCATGGGGTCGCAAGAGTCAGACGCAACTGAGTGACTAGACCACCAAAATAATAAATGGCAGAATGTGATTTAAGCCCAAGCAGTTTTGACCCAAACCCACAGTGATGATGAGAATGATGACATTTGGAGTTTATTGAACCAGAGGTCATCAAGTCCAATCCCTTGCCTCCACCTACACCAGGTCTCTGCCAAACCCTCTTCTCCTCATTCCACTGTAGTCCCTGTCCCATGCCGCTCAGGATGTTGCAAAAGTCACCTGTCCCTCTTCCAGCCTGAAAGGTGGCATATTTCCCTGTAATCTTCCTCCCAGAATCTTCTGCCAAGACCTCCTTCCTTCCTCTGCACTGATACCCTTCCCCTTTCTGGAGCCTGAAGTTTCGCCTGCCCCGTTGGAAGATGGTGTGAAAAGAACACTGAGTTCTAATCTGTCAGCTACCAGTTCATTTGGGCCTTCAGGCAAGCAAGCCATAGACCCATCTAGGCCTTGGTTTCCCATCTATGTAATGCGTGAACTGGAGAAGAGTTGGAAGGCTGCTCCCAGCTCTGGTCTTCTTGGGAAGGGCCTTTCTCAGCCATCAGGCTGGAGCCATCCCCTCTCTCCTCTCACCCACATCCCCACACACACTCCTCTCCCTTCACCCACATGCCCACATGTACTCCTCACTCCCTACCCACACCCCTCCCCCACCCATACTCCTCTCCCCCAACTCACACACATACTCCAACCTCTCTATCCCCAGCCACACACCTCACCCTCCTACCCACACCTCCACATGTACCCCTCTCCCACCTCAAGCCCACCCTTCTCCAGCCAGGAGATACTGCCCAGCTCTCCCTGAAGCTTCCTGTGTGGTCTTCCCCACCCCCTATCTCCCATCCTAGAACTTCCAAATCTACCTCTTGGGAACCTCTGTTCTCTCCCAGCTCCTAGCAGGCCTTCCTTCTACTTTAGGTTGTGCTGACCCCTCTTCCTCTGCCAGTGCCCAGGGTCCCCTACAAGGCCACCATCAGCAGCGAACACAACTGGAGGCTGGCCCTTCCCCAGCCTGCAAGGCCAGTTCCCCTCATTCCAGCCCCAAGAAATTTCCCAAGCAGGGGTTTACAAGGTCTGTTTGCATTTTAAAGGCAACTTCCCCCACCCCACCCCTCAAAAAGAAAACTTTCCAGAACTTTTCAGGTCCGTTTACATTTTAATATAAACCCGTCTGGGCCTGTTGCCTGGGATTTAGCACTCAGCCCTCAATTCAAAATCTCTTTGGGGGAAACTTTTTGCTTTTACACAGCCCCTCCCTTAGGACTGGGCCCACCCAGAGCTTTTGTAAGTGGGGGTGGTCACAGACCCTGGGAGCAGGAGTTCCAGGCTGGCCTGGCCTGACCCCTCACAAGGCCAGCGGTCAGGCCAGGGTCACCGAACAGTCACATGTCACTTCCAATGAGAAACCTTGAACTGAGGCTGAGAAATGAAGTTGGGAAACAGTTCAGCCAAAAGCAATTGGACTTTTTTTTTTTTTTAATGTTTTTTTGGGGAAAAAAAAAACCTCTATTGTCCGACTAACCTTCCATGATGCTGGAAAACTGAATTTGTTTCCTGAGCAGTCTGGTCCAATTTCCCCTGGGTGGGGACGAGGACGGGCTCCCCTCCCTGCTGCTTCAACTTAGAAGCTTCTGGCTCGGCTCAGAGACCAGGACCCAGAAGGAAGACAGGGACCCTGAGCCCTGGACCTTCCAGATGGCAGCACTCACAACCCCAAACTCGATCTTCCTCGGGAAGCTTCCACTCCGAGCCCTGGACGTTGGGGAAGCCTTTCCTGGATCTCACCCTGGGGTTGCTGGACTGCTGTCTTGGCCTGCCCCCCACCCACTGCAGCTCTGTGTCCCCAGCTCCTGCCTCTGTCTCCAGGCTCTCAAGGCAGGTCCACAGAGGTACAGCTATAAAGCATTTGTGCTGCCCGCCAGGCTGGGGTTGGGGGGCGCCATCTTCAGCCGGGTAGGGTAGCTGCCAGGCCTGCAATGACAGGAACCCTGGGCCCCAGCCCTTCCTCCTGCCAACTCCCAGAGCAGGAACCTCACCGCCTATCAAGGCCAAGGAGGCCAAAGCTGAGGGGTATGACCTTGGGGCCACTCCAGGAGTCAGGGGACAGACACAGTTGGCCCCTATTTGGCCACCTGCGGCTGGGCTGAGCTTCGGGGGTGGGGATGGAGGAGGGGCTTCATAAGTTCTAGGACTGACCCCGTATGCTTCAGTGAGAGACTCGTCCTCAGCAGGCCACCACCCCACACCATCCCCTGTGGGTAACAGAAAAGTTCCCAGGCCACGAGCTTGGAGAGGAGAGAGAAGGAAAGGACTGTCTCCCAGCCCTGGGAGAAGGGCCTTCCTCACCTCCCTGTCCCCTTCGCCCATGCCCCCTCTCCCTCCTGGGGAAGGACGCTGAGTGAGTGGATTGCTGGCACAGGCCTCTGGCCACAGCAGACCCATCTGGTTCCAATCAGGAAAGTTGGTTCCCGGATCGTCGAGGGCACACAGGGGAGGGAGACCACAGCCTCATAGCTGTGTACCCCGGCACCCCCCTAAAGTGCAGCCCCACCTCACCTCCCAGGGACCCTCACACACAGCCACTGGAAGACTAGGCGAGGCAAGGATTATGGGGGCTGGGCCTGCCTTTTCTTTTGTCTTTTTTAAAATACTTTTTTATTTGACTTAGTTGTGGGGCTGAGGTTCAGTAGTAGCTGCACGCAGCCTGTGGGACCTTAGTTCCCTGACCAGGGATCAAAGCTGCGTCCCCCACATTGGAAGGTAGATTCTTAACCACTGGATCACCAGGAAAGTTCCTGGGCCTGCCTTTTCTTACCCAGTAGTCTAACCATACACCCCAAACCTACCATAATTAGGCGACTAGACAACAGAGAGGAGGGAAACTGCAAGAAGGGATTTGGAAGGAGGAGAAAGGGCTGCAAACACCAAGCAAGGGAGCCCTGGAAACCACAGGTCCCAGCTGGATCTTATTACAAATGGAGACCAGAGGTCCTGAGAAGGAAGGCCAATAGAACCACTAACTGGACTTGGCTCTAAGCCCATTTCAGGCATTCTGCCCACTGGTCGTCAAAGCAACTCTATAGATAGGAATCACCATCCCCATTTGACAGAAGGGAAAACTGAGGCTCACAGCAGTGGAATGTCTTACCTGCACAACCTCACCAGGTAGATCGGTGACCAAGTCTGTCCCAGAGTCTGAGTACCAGGCTACCCTCCACAGAGCCAAGGCTGCCTCAGCAGCCCAAGTCCCAGAATCCCATTTTTCCTTCCCTGCTGTCTCCAGGCTTGGACCAGGTAGGAGCTCAGTTCTGGAGAAATCTGTCCTCCCCACTCAGGGCCTGCTCTGGTTTCTGGATCCTTAACCAACCAGCTCCAACCTTTGTCTCCAGGCACAGGATGAAATAAAGCAACCTCCCTGGTCATGGCTTGGTGCCAGAGTTCTCATACTGGCTCTCAATGACTCTGGCACCTGGGCCTCAACTTCCCCATCAACAAAATGGACCAAGTTATTTGAAACTGGGTTGGACAGTGATACTGATTGCCCAGTCTCCATCCCTGTCATCCTGAACCAACCGAGAGGCTTCCCCCTTGGCTTGGGTGGTCTTTAGATGGTTCTGACCCCAGTTTCAGAATTTAGAGCCAGCAGGGGGGCCAAGACAATGAGGGGACCCAGCCAGCCATGGAAGCTGCTAATCTCCGTCTCTCCCTTGAGGGGACTTCACTGCTGCCTCCACTGAAAGCAATTTGTCATGCCCTGAATTAAGTGATTCCAACAAGGGTTTAATTTCAGTTTAATGGCTCTGTTTTTATGTGTAATTAAATACCACTGCATGGCAAAAATATGTTGTTTGCACTTTGGAGACTGTGTAAGGGTCCAGGAAGCCAATCCCACTGGGTTTCCACTCCCCGGCTCCACCGGCCCCTCCCCTTGCCTAGCTGAAACAGTCCAGGTCATGGAGAAGGGGGTTGGGGGCCTGGAGAAGGGAGGGGCATGGTGAGGGGGGAGGTGGTCCTGGTGGCGCCTGCTCACTCTATTAGAGTATGTTTCTAATTATCTACAACACCCCCACTTCTACTGCCTGACCTCAAGCCTCCCCAGCCTCTGAAACTTCAGACAAAAGGGGGACAGGTTACTCCACAATGAGCATCTAATTAGACACCACGGTGGCTGGTATTATGGCTGTTTCCCCGTGCATGAATGTGTGTGTGTGTGTGTGTGTGTGTGTGTGTGCTCCTCCACTCATTGTTCCCTCACCCCCTTGAACATGCTTTCTTCCCAGCGACCCTCTCCCCCAACTCACAAAGCACCCCCCTTTCCTCCGCCCTTCCCTAGAACAACGCAGTTTCCCAGCTACCAGCCTGCCTCTCAGCTCCATCCAACCACTTCATCTTGACATTCTCCTCCAAGGTCAGAGGTCATATTGCCATAGGAGTCTGGAATGCAGAGGGAGTTTCTCTGGCCAGGAATGTTTCAGGGTCATTTGCCACACAGCCATAACCACCCCTGCCCCGCCACCCAGAAAGGGGGGCCCCTGAGCTGGAGCCCCAAGTCCTGCATGCTTCATAACATTCCTGGAGTAACCTGAAGGTGGAATCTGGCCCAGAGGGCAAAGGAGTTGGGACATGCAGCGTTTTCCTGGAAGGAGTTGAAGGAATGGCCACGTCTGGAACCTCAGAACCCTGGTAAGACCAGGGCCAGGGGTCTTGGCCAGCTTTCCAGAGACTCCCCCACCTGAATCCAATTCTGGAGTCAATCCACTTTTCCATTTAGGGGTCTTGGCCAGCTTTCCAGAGACTCCCCCACCTGAATCCAATTCTGGAGTCAATCCACTTTTCCATTTTTTTTGTTCTCTACTCCCACCTTGCCTTCCTGGCAATGAAAACCCAGCCCCCAACCTACAGCCAGACATCCGGTCTTGATTTCCACTAAGGAGCCAGGAGTGAAGTGAAAGTCACTCAGTCATGTCTCTTAGAGACCCCATGGACTGCCGGGAGCCTGCCAGGCTCCTCGGTACACGAAATTCTCCAGGCGAGAATACCGGAGTGGGTTGCCAGGCCCTTCTCCAGATCTTCCCCACCCTGGGATCAAACCCAGGTCTCTGGCATTGTGGGTGGATTCTTCACTGTCTGAGCCACTAGGGAAGCCCAAGGAGCTAGGAAATGGAAACCAAATGCCTGATACCAATTGGCATCAATTGGCTCACGGGTCCTCCACCCCTCTGCTCCAGACCAGTGCCGGGAATGACATTTCTTAGGGAGGCAGGACAGAGAACTCAGGACTTTGAAGTTATTCTAGGTACAGTGGCCCCACTGTGGTCCTCAGCACTCCCTCCCTTCCCACCTCTGCCAGGATGTTGATGCTCCTGTGGCGACTAGACTGGGCATTCAAGGGGATTTACAGGTCACAGTGGGAGGGCTCTCTGGAACCCGCTTCTCCCCACTGTCACTGCCCAGGACAGTTCACTTCCTCTGGCCTGGTAGTGGTAGAGGGTGTTCATATTGACATGCAGTTGCTTTTATTTCCTTCTTTTTTGACAACTGGCACCTAGCTCCTAGATCATCGGGGCAGGAACCCGGGTTGGGAGTGGAGAATCTGCTTCGAGCTGTGGGATTCCTGCTCCCAAAGTACACATCCTCTGTTCTCCGGAGCTAGACAGCAGCCCCCGCCCCCACCCCACCACCACAAGCCCTGCATTGATGACAACTAACGAATGGGGGAGGAAGTACACACATACACTGTGAATTTCACTCTGTCACTTGGCATCACACATTCATACTGAGACTCATTAGAGCCTGCATAGACACACCACACAAGTGTGCACCACATCTATACACACGGTGCCTGGATACACATATCCTGTAAAAGCCTACACTCTTACACTTTGAGTATCACTTTGCCGTGTGCGCACACACACACACACACATTATAAATACACTTATATCACACAGGTACATCCCAGGCCACACGTGCAGCCACCTCCCAAGCAGACCCAGCACTTTCTTGGGAGGCCCATGAAAGGAAAAGGACCTCTTACCTCCCACTCCAAGGACACAAGGGTAGAGCACTGGGAAGAGGGATTGCAGACAAGGGGGAATTTAAAGAGATGCCTTAGGGAAAGAGATACTCTCCCTCCATTTGGCTTAGGGACATAAAACTTCACTGTCAGCCCACACTCGCCTCCTCCCCCTGTATGCCTGGGCCTCAGCCCCAGGCTCTATGAAGGGCAGCCCCCTGGCTGAAGGAGCGTTGCTCTGTTCTTTATCTCCTGCAGCAGGCAGCAGCTTGTGATGCCTCGGGAAAACTAGATGACTGTGGGATGCCGCCACCGAGGCAGAGCCAGAGAGATGAGGACTGCAGCCCCGGTCTCAAGATTCAGACAGCGCAGGTGCCAGTGCATCAGGGCCAGTGAAACTGAGAAGCCTGGGAGAACCTCAAGAAATCAAATCCATGTACACACACACACTCCACAGAAGTGAGGGGTGAGAAGCACTGGGAGATGACCAGGAATCCAGTGGTGCCACGTGGACACACATTCTAGGGCTGGCACTGAGAGGCCACAGCCCGGTGAGCCCAGGACAGTGAGATTAAAGATAACCAACCGCACTCCCAAACCCTCAGAAGCAAACCTCAGTGCAGCCCCGTCAAGAATCCAGGCAGTTGGAGCTGTGGAATGAATTGGAGAGCTTATCCCCTTTCCCCAGCTTCAAGGCAGTCTCTCCCCCCGCAACTAAATTGATAAATCAAATCCAGACACAAACCTGATCTGCCTGATGCCCCAGAAAATGCCCCCGCTTCACTCACCAGCTGATCTCAGAAATAGCTTTGGCCCAGCAAGGCTGTCCCTGCTCGCTCCCTCCCTTCCAAAGCCATTACTGACCCACCAGGAGTCTGTACACAGACAGCACAGACTTGGGGACAGAGCAGCCTCCCAGGAAGAGGATGCAGGGAAGAGGAGGGTGAACTAGCTGACCCTTGCAGTCCTTTTACCATCTAAGACAGCTCTCCCATCCCTAGTAATTTCCTGTCTCTTAGTTGTAAATAAATCAACCAAACACCATCGTGTAGGGTTTTTTTGGTTTTGTTCTGTTTTGTTAAAAAAAAAAAGAAAGAAAGAAAAGACAAGACATCATGGCCAACTGGTAGGTTGCTAAGTTTCTGTCCACCCAGTTGAGCCAGAAAATGCCCAGGGGTAGGGAAATATAGGGGAGGAAAATCCAGGGAAGGAGACATGGGGAGAAAGGCAGAGCCACAGTGAGCCACTGAAGGATGGCGCCATCCTGTGACTTCCTGTCTGTGACCACAAACAGAGGAGGAAGGAGCACCCCAGATAAGTCCCTCACCTCCCAGCATGCCGATCCCTTTCTCCATCAGGCACATACATTCTTTCCTCCTACTCTGATTGCTCAGAGATGGGCCCTACCTTCCCAACCCTCTGCAGGGCTTCCTCTAACCTCTTCCCTTCCCCAGAGCAGGGTCTCAGTTGCCAGGCAATCAAGCCAAGGTGGGCTTGCCCCTGCAGGTCGTTCCCCCTGGAAGGACCTGGGGAGGAGTAAAGGGGAGCCTGGCAGGTTTCAGTTTGGGGATCGGGTCTCAGTGGGTCTCCTGCTACCCCTCACCTTCCCTATGGGAGGGACTAGACCTTCTGTCTAGACTGAGGGGAGGGACAATGGTCAAGGTACTTGTTTATTTTCCTCCCCTGATTATGGACCTGGACTTCTCTTCTCCCACAGACTTGGGCTCACCTTGCAGGAGGTGGCCCCACGTATCTACATCAGAGGGAGTCAAGATAAGTCCCCAGGGCTGCAAACTAGAGCTGGCATGTAGTATGTGGTCAAGAAGTGTTTATAGATGGCTGAAGGGTTGAAGGGCTGAATGGATGAATGAATCCAGGGTCAATTTGGAAGCATACCAGGGCTCTCTTGGGCTATCTAAGCCCATAGAGGACACCCCTAGGCTTCGGCTCTCCCCAAGCGCACACCCAGGCTCATCAACACAACGCACACACAGACACACAAACACACCCCGAGGGAAACTTCTGGGCCAGAGGCAAAGCCAGGACTCAGACCTAGGCTCCAGGTCAGCTCTGCAGCCTCCAGGGGAGGGGGCAGCAGGGGACACTGAGCCCCCCGCCTGCTAACAGGCTCACTCTCGGAAGCTGTCAGCCAACTGGTGGCAGTCCAGCTCCCCCTTTGGCTCCAGGCCCCCTTGAAGCTTCACTCCCGTCTTCCGGTCCACACACCAGCACTTGCCGCGCTGCCCATCCAGGGCCGGGTGGCACTGCCAAGACAAGGGTGTGAGAGGTCAGGTTCCCAGGCAGCCACCCCCGATCCCAGCCCAGCCCCCAAATCAGACAGTGGTTCCCAACTGGTCTCTGAGGGTGGAGGCTCTCTCGGGCATGAGTCCTCTGAGCTCACTGGAGTGGAGCAAAGGTGGCGAAGAAGGAAAGGCCCAAAGAGTCGGGGAAGGCAGAGCCCTGGAGGGGAGATGGGATCCACAGAGCTGAAACGTACAGCTGGATGTGAAAGGCTAGGGCCCAGTTTGAAGTTTTTAGTTTGGGTTCTGATTGTGCTTTAGCATGAGTTCTGACTGTGTTGAGGCTTCAAGAATAGGATTATGGTTAAGACTGTGAAGTTAGGGTAGCATTAGGATAAGAGTTGCGGTCGAATTGGGAATTATGACTACAGTTTGAGTGGGGTGAGGCTGACAGCCCAGGTCGGAAACGGAATTGGGACAGAGATAGAGGTCAAGGTCAGAACAAATAAAGCAACTGGGCTAAACTGTGGGTCGGGCTTAGGTGGGGGAGGGGAGAGGGTCGGGGTAAAGGTGTATTTCAGAGTCAGGATTAGAGTTGAAGTGAAGGCTGTCTGAAGGGTCAGAACTGGCCAGATGATAAAGGATCAAGTGTCAGAATTTTTAGTGAATGAAAATGGGAAGGAAATACACAGAACTATAACACAGTGAGCCTTAATGTAAACTATGGACTCTGGTTAATAACTAATAATCAACTTTAGTTCCCTAGTGATCCAGTGGTTAGGACTCGGCACGTTCACTGCCAGGGGTCCAGATTCAAGATCCCAGAAGCCATGTGGCTTGGCCAAAAAAAAAGGAAAAAGAAAAATTGAGACAAGGAGAAAATTGATATTGGGACAAAGGCTGGAGAAAGGTTTGGCACTGATTTGGGGCAGGGGACCTTTCTGGTTCTCCACCATTGCACCCCATCTCATAACCTCCTCATGCCATCCTGGGGTGTGCAGACTTTCCCCTCCTAGCTAGGCCTCTTCTGGCCCAGTGGCGGTCCACTTTGTGGATTCCCCCGTAGAGCATGAAGTGGGGAACATGTGTGCCCATGCCCACGAGGGCTGGAGGAGATCCAGGCCTCATCCAGCATGAGGCCACCCACTGCCCTGCCCAGATACGCCACCATCCCAGGTGAGCCCGACTCTGACAGGCCAGAGATGGAGCCGGAGCAGGTCCACCTCACTGACCATCCCAGCTTCCTGGGGGCTTGTTAGAGGAACCCACGTTCCAAGGGTGTGAGGAGGCCTACAGATTTCTACATCCCTGTCTCCTCTCCTGCCCTCTCCTTCCTCTGCTCCACCTTAGTGAGCCTTAATGTAAACTATGGACTCTGGTTAATAACTAATAATCAACTTTAGTTCCCTAGTGATCCAGTGGTTAGGACTCGGCACGTTCACTGCCAGGGGTCCAGATTCAAGATCCCAGAAGCCATGTGGCTTGGCCAAAAAAAAAGGAAAAAGAAAAATTGAGACAAGGAGAAAATTGATATTGGGACAAAGGCTGGAGAAAGGTTTGGCACTGATTTGGGGCAGGGGACCTTTCTGGTTCTCCACCATTGCACCCCATCTCATAACCTCCTCATGCCATCCTGGGGTGTGCAGACTTTCCCCTCCTAGCTAGGCCTCTTCTGGCCCAGTGGCGGTCCACTTTGTGGATTCCCCCGTAGAGCATGAAGTGGGGAACATGTGTGCCCATGCCCACGAGGGCTGGAGGAGATCCAGGCCTCATCCAGCATGAGGCCACCCACTGCCCTGCCCAGATACGCCACCATCCCAGGTGAGCCCGACTCTGACAGGCCAGAGATGGAGCCGGAGCAGGTCCACCTCACTGACCATCCCAGCTTCCTGGGGGCTTGTTAGAGGAACCCATGTTCCAAGGGTGTGAGGAGGCCTACAGATTTCTACATCCCTGTCTCCTCTCCTGCCCTCTCCTTCCTCTGCTCCACCTTAAGTGCCCATTCCCAGGTCTGCCTTCGCCCCAGCTTGGCTGACCCCTAGGTCCTTTGCTGACTCAGCTCGGGGAAAGAGGCAGGTTGAGTTTTCTCCACAACTCCTCAAGACCTAGCCCCTCCATTCCCAGATGACACCTCAGACATCCAGGGACAAAGGGAAACTACCCACAGGAATGAAGGTGGAGAGGGGGAGGGGTTGGGAGGCAGAGGCTGCTGGGCGCTAGGTCTGCCTCACAGATGGTGGCCACAGAGGCCATGGAAATAGCCCCGGATGGGGAGGCAGGTTGACTGGCCTGCCTTTAACTTGCCCTGGGACTCCCGGCTGCCCTCTGCCCCTCCCTGGGCCTCAGTCTACTCATCTGAGGGGGGAATAGGTAAAAAGAACTGAGATCCTGAGTCTGAGAGTGGAGGTGGTCTGGAGAGGGTCTAAGGGGTGAGTTGGGGCAGGGGAGCTTCCCTCTTCCTGAGACTGCCATCCCAGACATCCCAGAGCTGAGGCTGGGCCGAGCCAGCAGAGACAGAGACGCACCTGCTTGGGGTGGAAGTTGCCGTTGCGGTCGCAGTTGGGGATGGGAATGATGTAAAGGTCTTCGTGGGTGCGGCTCTGTGAGGCGGCCAGCCGCTCCAGCGCCCGGTGCAGCTCACTCTGGCAGGAGCCCTGGGGCTGGAGGAGGGGAAGATGAAACTGTTTAGCAGAAGCAGAAAAGGCAGGGGGACCAGGGCTGAGGGTCAGATCAGGACTGTAGGCTCTGAAAGGAGGGTTCAGGCCTGGTGGCCGAGCAGGCCTCCAGTGAGATGAAAGGAGGGGCTCTGGTTCAGGGGACCCTGGTGGGAAGGACAGAGGGACATTTAGGAGAGGATCTCGAGCCAAAATCTTCTAAAAAGGAGGGATGTGACGTGAAGGGACCTAGTGGGGAAAGGAAACCTATGGTGAAGGACAGGAAGGGGATGATGTCTAAACAAGACGGAAGGATGAAATCATATAATTAACAGCTTGTAAGACCCAGGCACGGATCCATCAGAACCACCCATCAGAAAGGACATTAGCCAGACCCTGGATCAAGGTCCCAAGGCTCCCTACTATGGCCAGGCTGAACTCTCGAGTTACTGAGAAGCTCTAGGGTGACGAATCCAGGGGAAGAGCCAAGCAACATTCGGGGGCTTGGGGCAACTGCTATTCACCAACAAGTGTGGAAGTGTCTCAGTATTTAACAGTAACGTCAGCTGTCCCCAACGTCTAGGACTGCTGAGCCGGAAAGGAATTTCAACAGGAGTGAGGGCTGTTTTCCTGGGTCCTGATGATGCACGCAAGGTGCACACAGCAGACAGCCAAAAAATGTTCGCTGAGCAGACACTGTCGGGATCTGGTGGTGGCGGTGGTGACGTGTGTGCCTGTGCACATGCGCATTTGATCAGTGGTCCTTACCACAGGCCGGACTTCCTCTCGGGGCGCCCCGATGCCTTCATCTTGCCCCCACTGGTGCTCCGGTCTCGAATTTTGGCCAAGTGCTTCTGCAGGCACTTGCGGTCGTGGGCGCTGCAGGGGCTGAAGCTGTTGTTGGGGTGGTCACCCTCGTCCTTGTCTGCAGTCAGGCCAAGACGGGGAGAGGTCAGTGCTTATAAAGGGCAAGACAGCAGGGCCACCTGACTTCCCATCTGCATTCTCCTCCTTGGGGAGTCTCCAGCCTGGTGCTGGAAGAACCAGGGGAGGAGCAGGGGGTCTGGGGGTAGGAAGAAATGAAAGCAGCACCCCGGTTTCCTCCCCGCTCCCCTGGATCTTCTCGGGAGAATATTCCTCTTGGAGTCCTTGATTTTTCCTTCACTCCACCCAGTCCAGTCCTCAGATGAGTCACCAGCTGCAGCCGCCCAAACAGCAGGAGGGTCCCCTGGGCCTTGCAGGGAGGTCTGAGGCAGGCCAAGAGCCCCACATTCATGTCCCCTTCCATTCAGCTCTCCCTACCATCCCCCTTTTCAGTCTGCTCTTTCTTCCTGTCTCCTTTCCTGCTCCTTTCAGCGTCTGGCTGAGCCAGCCAGGGGATCCCCAGGGCTGTCAGTTCTGCTGACCCTCTTCCAAATGGCCAGAATCAAAGTTTCCATGAGTGATGAGAAACATGGCCCCAAAGCTCTCTCCACTGGCTGGAGAGGAGCAGTGGGAGTGGGTGTGTGTGCTTGCATGTGAAAAGTGTGTGCATGTGTGTGTGGGAGAGACACTGTGTGGCCCCCAGGACCAAAAGAACATTCTTGCACTTTCCTGCAGCTCCCCACCCCACCTCTCCAAAGTCTCCCATCCTTAGATTTCAGACCTCATCCAAAGTGCGTATCTGCTGCCCAGAGCCAGGGCGCTGGGGATCTGGAGATGGGGGTGGGCTGGACCACCACCCTCTCCTTGGGATCTCTTAAAGGCTCTATCTGAACTCCAGGAAAAAACCCATCCAGAAGTCCCAGAACTGTAACCTCCTACTCCATCCTGGCAGCCAAAACCGAACGCAGAGATGAGCTGAAGGAAGAGGTCTCAAGATCTCTCTGCACATCAGAGCCACCTCTGAAATGCTCAGGCTTGGCAGCTTGCTGCCGGCCCGAGTGCAAAGCCCCTGCCAGCATTCCAGATGTTGGCAGCCGGACAGAAGGTTACATCTGGTTTGCGTCAGGATTTTTTTTTTTTTTTTCCTGAGGAGTTAGCAGGTTCCTCCATGCATGGCAGCAGTCCCAGAGCTGCCTTGGGGTCAAATTGTATTTTTCTGCTGAGCCAAAGTTAGTTTGGTGGGGGGGAGGTTAGTTCTCTTCTTATTCTCCTAGTTCTGGGGGTGTGGGGATGAAGCACATAGATAAAGATAAGTCAGACAAGGAAGAATCTAGACCCCCAAAAAGTCTGTGTCAAGATTCCACACCAAAGGTTATTTATAAAGTTGAGTCACCAAGGATGGGAAAAGGTTTTGTCACGGGTGCAGGGCTGGCTTAGAGAAAAGAACCAGAGGGAAGGAATAAATGGAGCGGAGAGATATAATCCTTCCTTCTACGTATTTAACATCTCAAGAAGGACAGTCTGTTGGGGACTTTTGTCCCAAAAGATGACAACAAGTTTCCAAAGGTCAACCAAGGAGAAACCTTGAAGACAAGACCAACAAAGACTTCCCAGCTGGTGTGGGCAGCGGAAGAAGGGGCTGGTCAATTTCAGAAGACCAGGATTGTGCAAAGGGGCCCATAAGAAGTCAGACTACAAGCCCTCAGCCAGGAACCAGAGAGAAGGTCTGAGATCCAGATTCCTCCCTGAAGACCCTCCCAAGGAACTTTCTGGCCAAGAAGGCCCAGGCTGGCCAGTGACTCCCCCACACACACCACTCTCATCTTACACAAAGCCACAAGACGTGGGTAGACTCAGCTTCGCGGGAGTTTAGGCTGGAGCTGATGATTAGAAAGAGAGGAAATAGAAGACTGGAAAAAATTGAAGCCAATTCTTGGAACCACAGGGGCTAAGCTGAGCTGGGAACAAAGGGGCCACTGCTCTACCTGGAAAGGCCGGAAGAATCCCAGGGGTCATTTGCCATAACCCACGAGTACCTCGATGGCCCCCTTTGACCTGGAGACGTTTCGCTGTCTTGACCATAAAAGAAAGCACAGTTGTGCACAGTGACACTTGTGCCTCTTGATAAGTGGCCAGATGTTCTTTAGGTTCCCTAGGAAGAGTTTTTCTAATTCAGGGGGCTGCCTCCAGAGGTGGAGAGCTCCCTGACCTGGAGGTGGGGCGAGTCAGGGTGGCAGCGGCCTCAAGGACACGAAAAGATCTGCAGTAGAGGTCTGACTGCTTTCCAACATTGTGTTCCCATGAGGCGAAGTTCACAGACACTCAGGGGATTATTAAAGGATATTTGGAATGTTTATCCCCTAACTTAAGAAGCACCATTAAGGAGGACAACTGGGTCCACTCACTGAACCCTGAGGCTGCATGGGGCGTAGGGTGAGCCTGGAACATAGCTCTTGTTTTATGTTGGCCCCCATCACATGCAGGGAGGGGGACATTATCTGGGGAAAGCTGAGCAGGCTGCCTGCCTGGCCTCCCCCTCCTTGGTTCCCCACTGCCCAGCACACTTAGCCATTCAGAACTCAGCAGATGGGGAGAGTGGCTCCATACTGCCTCTCGCAGAGACATGGGTACACAGTGTGTCCCTATCTGCCAGCACAGACAGAGGCCGGGATTCAAGGATCACAAGCATACACAAACAGTCACGTGTCCAGATGCACACTGGTCCACACATGCACACCCACATGCACCCTGGCGCCCTGACTATCCTGGCAGTTGACTTTCCACTTAATCTGTAACTTTTCATTGTCCAACCTTGTTTCACTGGCAGACTGAGTCCCCACCCCAGGATCCACCCCAGGCACTAGGTTTGGGAGGGCAAAGTTCGTAGCCTTGAGTCTCTCTCTCTAAAAAAGTTCATCTTCCCATCTCTGCTGCTGCTGCTGCTGCTGAGTTGCTTCAATTGTGTCCAACTCTGTGCGACCCCATAGACGGCAGCCCGCCAGGCTCCCTCGTCCCTGGGATTCTCCAGGCAAGAATACTGGAGTGGGTTGCCTTTTCCTTCTCCAATGCAGGAAAGTGAAAAGTGAAAATGAAGTCGCTCAGTCGTGTCCGACTCTTCGCGACCCCATGGACTGCAGCCCACCAGGCTCCTCCATCCATGGGATTTTCCAGGCAAGAGTACTGGAGTGGGGTGCCATTGCCTTCTCCACTTCCCATCTCTACAATCTGCTAAATGCTTGCTACTTACTTCCCTGCTCACCCAAGAGATCAGCCACATCGTGCTGCACACCTAGGTGGTGCTCCTGGAAAAACTAGGATCCTGGTGGGTTTCCCTCTGAGCAGGAGCCAGAGTCAGACCTTCCCCCTCACTTCCCCACCAAAGGTCAGACTCCCTACGTCTGAAAGGTCTGTTTGGGAGGTGGGGCTTCCCAGGTAGGCCAGGTCACCTCATCCGGCCCTGCTGGAGTAGGCCAATGATGTCCCATCACAGGGTAAACATGGTCTCTGCTCCAGCCACAGAGGAAGGGCAGGCACCCAGAGAAAGAAGAGGCTCCACAGCTTTGGCACCAGTGGCTGCAAAGTTCATGGTCAAAGCTAGAGGATTTCCTCTTTCTTGCTGCCCAATTTCATCCCCATGATTTCTCCTCCACTCCAGCCCACACCCAGCTCAAGATGCCTAGAATGAGGCTCTGAGTTAGGTGGGCCCAGCCACCTAGACATGAGCTGGAGGGTCACCCACCTGCCCCTCAAGAAAAGCCTGGACTCACTCGAGAAGCCAAGATCCCCCTGCCAGGTACCAGGCCTTTCTCTGAGGTCTGGTTCAAGTGGGGGACCCCCTCACCCTTGTGCCATGGCTGCTGGCCTCAAAGTGTCAGAGAAGGACAACTAGCCCCTCCACCCTATCCCCTCCACTCCTCTGCATGTCCCTCGGCTTTGCTTACTTGCCCCATTGTCCCCTAAAGCCCTAGCATCATGGGAGAAGCTAAGCTTCAACTTAAATCCATTTGGTTTCGTGTTCATCACCAAGCTTTCATTGCTCCAACACTGAGCTCTTACTCCATGCCAGACGCCCTAAGCCTACAAGGTGGGTCCTATTGCCCCCACTTTTTACACATGAGGAAATGAAGCAGAATGGCTGGAGGAAGGAGAAGAACATATCTCTGCCGCTCCTATGTCTTTAATGGAAAGGCTCCTGATACCCAAAGCACCAATAATTCTGACTTTGCCAAAACTGAAGAAAAAATGTTAAGCAGCCATGCTCCTCCTTCCCCCCTCCTCCAAGGCACAGAATTTCTGGGAAGGCCCTGTTCCCATGACGTGACTAGATTCCCAGTATTGAAGTAGGGGGGACAATATTTGCTGTGTCGACTAAAAATTAACCCAGCCTGCATGTTCCCTAACGCTGTCCCAGAGGGACCTGGGGCACAGCTTCGGATCAGCCCAGTCCAAATGCTGATCTTCCCACCATCCCCTCCCCTAGATTCCACAAGTCCAGGGTCAGTACTGTGAATCAGGATCGTGAATTTCTGAGGCAGATGTCCCCACTCGGCCCTCACCTCTAGTGGCCTGGCTCAAAAAGCTGGGACAGGGCGTCATGGCACAGGATGGAGGCAGGGGAGCATGGAGAGGGATGTGGGGAGACCTGCCCCCCTGAGCAAAGAGTCAGCCTCCGGACCACAGCAGACCAAGGGAGAAGGCTGCCCTCTCCCAGTCACCTGCTGAAACTCAGCCCCAAGAGTAACAGGCAGGAAGAAAAGCTCAACTGATACCTCTACCAAAACCCAGGCAAGAAAGTTAAAGCCTTGGGACATAACAGGGACAGTGACCTATGGACAGTGGAAGGCTCAGGAGGATAGCAGGGAGAGGGACCAAGCTCTGGCCTCCAGATCTCACCAGACACCCTGCAGGGCTGCCACACAGTGCTAGGGGGCGCCTTTCACATGGTGTGGTATGGCCTGGGCGGGGGAAGGGGGTACTTCTGGGATGACTGGGAAGTAAGAGGTCAAGGACACAGCTTACTGAGTGAGGACTTAATGTCCCCACGGTCCCCTCATCTCCCCTTTCCCTCTCCTGATTTCTGCCTGCCCTGCAAGGATGGAGGTCAAGGCAAGGAGGGAAGGAGTTGAGAGACCTGGGCCCTATAATCTAAAGAGGACCTAAAGCTACCTGTCGAGGCTGGTGGACATGATGTCCACAGGGCACTACAAACTGTTCATGCCCTGCCTCCCCAAATCTCCTAGGGGAACAGTTTTCTGCACTATGGGATGGACCGTTCCTACCTAGCCAGGAAAGAAGGGGCTGAGAGCTCTTCTCTTCTGCCTCAGGTTCAAGTTGGTGAGAGAGGAGGAGCTCACCAGCCACCCTAATCTGCGGCCAGACACCCACTGGCGGATTGAGGATGAAGATGCAAAGGGAAAGTGGACCTGTTGTACCCAGGGAGCCCAAGAGCTCAGCCCTCACTCCCAGTCTGGTCTGGCACCACAACCCCTCCTCTCCACTGGCACTGCCTTCTGTACCCCAGGATCAGCGACTTACACCCCAAGACTCCCCCCACCACGGCTTCCCAGATGTGCTGGGTGCCAGGCTGGCATTTCTCCTAGAATGTTTTCTGCTGACCTATCTCTAGCTGCCCAGGAGCAGGAAGGGCAGACAGGCCTGAGGCCCAGACCCCTGGGGTCCACCTCCTTCCTGTTTTCCCTGCATCCTGCTCTCCTCTGGCTAACAAGCTGCAGAGGATTGAGGAAGTGGAGCGGCCTGGGACCCAGGCAGGAAGCTTGGGCCCGCAGTCCCAGCATCCGGACTGCAACAATGGAAGCTTCAAGCACCAGGAAAAGAGACAGACACTGACAGAGGCACCGGGAGAGCAAAACAGAGTCAGAGAGGGAATAAGAAACAGGCGGAGGGAGACAAAAGCAGACAGAGGTTCCAAAAGTAACAGAGACAGAGAAATGGTGACAGAGACAAGAGAACGGGCAACAGAAAGAGACTGAGATGAAAGTGAGCAAAGCAGAGCAACAAGGCAGGAAAAGGAGTAAGATGAGGAGAAAGAAGCTGATAAAGGACGGGAGATGGTGATGAAAGGAGAATTTGAGAATGTTGTTAGTGGAACTAGAGGTTGAGAGACGCAGCAGGAAAGAACAAAAGAATAAGAGGAAGAAGGAGATAGGCTGAAAAAGGTTATTAGAAGAAACTGAAAGCCTCGCCGAGGTATAGAGAAAGAGAAAGTGTAAGAATGAGGGCCTTCTAAACCTCTCTCTATCTCTATCTCTCTCTTCCCAACCCCCACCCCAACCTTCCCTCCCTGCTCTCTATCCCGTTAGGTTTCTGCAGCTCTGGGCCGGGAACCAAGACTTGCTTCTCTTCTGCCACCTCAGATGGCACCTGCCAGGAGCAAGGAGCAGAGTGCCTGTGTACCAGGGCAGGAGGAGACCCCTGTCTTCCAAATACCTCTCAAAAAGCTAGGTGAGCTGGCCTGGGACTTTGGGGAAGGGCCACTCTGATGCCCCCTCACCACCAAAACCTCTCTAATCTGCGTGTCCCGTGTCCCGCTCCATCCCACGTCAATGTCAAAAGTCCAAGCCTTGGGTTCTCCGACTCCTGGAGCTTCAGCTGAGTCCAAAGTGAGGCAAGATCACTGGATCAGGAACAGAAAGTCTCCAGGCCACCGTCCCCATCCCCCAGGTAACTGGCCCCTCACTTGCAGGCTGAGGCTGCTGGCTGGACCAGGTCACTTAACTTTCCACCCTTACAGTAACAACCAGGACTACCACTGAGGCTCTCTTCCCAAATAGGTACCCTTCAGATGAAGGAATGGCACAGAATCCTCCGTGATGGTGGCAACAGGCTGCCAGTGACTTGATAGCAGTTTCCTTGGCTGACCCTGTCCCATGCCAGTCGGGCCCTGCCACGTACCTGTCTTCTGCTCAACTCACAGAGGATTTTCAAGAGCCTTCTGGGCCAACCCGAATGGGAAAGGGAGCTTCTGGGAGGGCAGGATCCCAGGGAGGGCATGCAAGGGCAGGGGAACCTTACCAGAGGGCTGCAGGCTTTCCTGGATGGCCTCAATCTCTGCCAGCTCCATGCACATGCCTTGTCCGTGCACCAGCGTGTGCAGGGGCTTCTCCACGCCCCGGGGCGGGTAGCAGCGCAGGCCGGCGCCGCAGCGGGGGGTGTATACCCCACAAGGCATCCCCTTGCCCAGGGCGCAAGTGGCGCAGCAGCCGCAGCCCGGCTCACGCACCAGCTCCTCGCAGCCCACGGGGGGGCGGCAGCGCGCCAGCTTCTCCTCGGAGCAGGGCGGGCAGTGGATGGCTTCGTCGCCCAGGTCGGCCCGGGCCCTGCGGCCAGCAGCAGCGCGGCCACGAGGCAGAGGGGCAGCATGACCGAACGCGGATGGGGCGCGGGCTGGCAGCTGGGGACACACAAGGGCAGCGCCCGGCGCGCCTGGAGGACCCGACCCGGAGGACGCGGGGACACGCGGTGGCCCGCGCTGGCAGACAAGGACGGAGCCGAGGAAGTTAGCAAGCTGGCCGGAGAGGAGAGAGCCTGGCCGCAGAAGCGCTGCGCCGCATCCTCGGCCCGGCCCAGGCGGCGGGAGGTGGGGGACAGGGGGCTGAGCCGCTGCCCAGGACCGGCTCCCCCGGACTTTATACGGGCCCCTGGCCACACCCCCAGCGCCGTCCCAGTGGTGGGGGAGGGGCAGGGGAGAGGGAGACGGAGAGGCGGCTGTTAGGGGGAGGGGGCGCTGTCCTAAGTCGCCGCCGCAGCTACAACATCTGAAAGTCCTTTTCTGCCGCAGGAGGAAGCGGCGCAGTTTGGAAGCCACGGCAGGGGCGGAGAGCGCTTCCGAACTGGCGCCCCGGGGGCAGCGAAGGCGCTGCTCCTCGGTTCCCCCACCCGCGATCTTGGAGGATTCTCCCCCGGACCCCTGAGATGGCCCGCGGTGCCCCACGCTGAGAGCGCGGCGACCTCCTGGCCCCAACTCCCGAGTCCGAGATTCAGTCTCCCTGGCCGGAGAGAGTCCTTTCTACCCAACTCCAGGGCTTCGAGTCTCCGCCGCTGGAGAACTGGTCCGGGGAGGAGGGGAAAGGGGGCCCAGAAGGGTCTGGTGGCCCTAAGAAGTTAATAGGCTCTCTCCTCCTCACTTGCCTCTTCGAAACTGCTCCCGCCCCCAGCCTCCCTGGAGGCTCATTGGAGACCCTGTCCCCTCTGGCTTACCCAGGATGAAATCAACAGAACTCCCACCCGGAGAGGGAGGTTCCCAGACGCTTGCTCCTTCCTGGATGTTTGCTTCTACTGCCCAGACCCATCCTCAGAGGGAAATTGGCCGAGGAGATTGCCACTCTCAAGGCAAATTGTGCGTTGCACAACTCCAGGGGACACCATTTCTCTTGTAATCATTGTAGACTTCTGTAGCTGCTGTGACTGTCTTCCAGCAGATGGCACTCAATGGCACTCAGGGGTGCCTTTTCTAATTCACCCAACAGTGCTATGTGGGCTAGTGTCAGGGTTGGCTAGGGCCTCTGTGAGATCCTGTTGGTGCCTGTACGCTTCTTGCCTCAATCCTGCAGGGGTTAGGAGGGGTTCTAGAGTAGCATTTGGAGCAGGGACTCCTCTCCTAGATGGTCTCTCAGGTCCTCCCCACCCCCACCCCACCCCCGCCTCGAAAGTTTCTGCTATCCTGGACCTGATTTCAGGGTAAGGGCTCCGGTCCAGGCATAATTGGTGACCCACTGTGGATTTTTCTGGCTTGGCCTAGAAAGCTGGAGGTTAGCCAAGCTGAAGTACAGATCAGAGACCCTCTTCCGGCTTCCTCCTCCAGGACAGAGGTCCTTCACTCTCACAGGGATTGGGCCATCTTCTACCTTCTGCAAGTGCAGACTGTCCAGGTGAGAGAGGGAGGCAGAGGGGCTAGAAGCTGGCCCCCGCAGGGACAGAACCAAAAGTTGCAAACTGACGGCACCTACTGGCAGGACTGCAGAAGGACTGGAGAGTCACGGCTGGGAACACGATTTCGGGATGCTCCACGGACATCTCACAGATGACTGAGGTCTCTTCTGCCCCATCTGTCTTGGCCCAAAGAGGGCCAGGCTCCTTCAGGCCCTGGGGGAAGCCTGGCCTGTCCCTGATTCCCCCCAGCTCTCCCAACTTCTTCATCATCATGGGACCCAGTTCTGCCACCAACTCACTGTATGAAATTGGACGCCACCCCTTAGAGCTCGAACATCCCTAACTAGAGTGGAGGTAGGTCATCTCCACCTAGCCTACCTCTTAAAGTTCTTGTGAGAATAAACTGGGACCAAGAAGCATAGTTCTGATTGCAACACTGGACTTGTCTCCTGGATAGCAAACCTGGGAGGGATAAAGGTGTAGGACAGAAGAAAGGAGGGCAAAAGAGGCTGAACTGAAGCTAAGAGAAGTACCAGGGGATGAAGCGTGAGTGTCAGAAATGTGGACAGTTTTCCAGGTGAGACATGTCCACACCCCTACCCCAGCAGCTCCCCCCGCCTCGAGTCCATCCTCAGCCTTACTCCCATCGCCATCTGGGATAATTCCTAGGAGGTAGGAAAACAGATATGAGAGCTCTTCCAAGCACCTCCCCATCATACATGCAACCCACCTTTACTGAACACCTACTGTGTGCAGGCTTTGTGCTAATACAGGGTATCCAGACACGGCTGAGACCACTGTCCACTCTCAGGGAGCTCACTGCCTAGTGAGAGGAGACAGCCATACGAATAAGTGCAAGTGCCCTGGGAGTGTCTATATGGGGCATGGTGGGGACCCCGATGCACAAATGGTCAGCTCTACATCCAGGGCGAGGAAAGACTTCATGCAGGAAGTGACTCTTGAACCAATGGTCTTCCATCCATGCTAGAGGGATAAACACAGGTATTAGCATCAGGGGGACTTCCCAGGTGGCGCTAGTGGTAAAGAATCCACCTACCAATGCAGGAGACATGGATTTGATCCTTGGGTCGGTAAGATCCCAAGGAGGAGAAAATGGCAGCCTACGCCATTATTCTTGCCTGGAAAAATCCCATGGACAGAGGAGTCTGGTGGGCTACAGCCCACGGGGTCTCAGAGTCAGACACAACTGAGCACACACACATTAGCATCAGGCTGACCTGGATTCTATCCCAGTTTTGTCACCAGTAACTAAAACAAGATACTCTCTGAGTTTCACAGTCCTTACCCAGAAAGAAGGGTAGGGAGGGAAGAGATTGAAAAAGTGGCCTTTGCCGTGTCCAGCACACATATGCTCCTAACCTCCCTGCTAGAAACTAACTTCTCCACCTGGCTGGACATGCCCGGGTGGCAGGAACTGGGTCTCCTCCCCCAGATTAGAAGTTCCCAGAGGACTGGCTTGGGTGTCCCCTTCCCCTCTGGCCGCTGGTATCTGGGACAGGCTGTATGTAAAAGGCATGGGGTTTGGAGTTACCAGACCTGGGTTTGAGTTGCAGCACAGCCAACAAAGAGCTTTGTTATACTTGAAACTAACATAACATTGTAAATTAACTATACTTCAATTAAAAAAAATAGTTTTGTGACCTTGGACATACACTTAAAGTCTTGAAGGGTTATTTTCATCCTCTGTTAAAAAAAAAAAAGGAGAGAGATAATATTTGGGCTTCCCCCCAGTATTGTTGTTGTTTAATCACTAAGTCATGTCTGACTCTTTGCAATCCCATGGACTGTAGCCTGCCAGGCTCTTCTGCCCATGGGATTTCTCAGGCAAAAATACTGGAATGGGTTACCATTTCCTTCTCTAGGAAATCTTACTGACCCAGGGATGGAAACTGCATCTCCTGAATGGGCAGGAGGATTCTTTATCACTGAGCCACCCAAAAGCAAGGTGGCAAGAAAAAGTGAGATCATTGACAAGAACGAGATTTGAAGAAAGGAAAGCAGATGCTGTGTGTGGGTTTCCTCCACCTCACTGCTGCCTCTGAGGACTGGGAGCCCCCCCAGAGACAGAAACCCAGTTCTCCTTCCCTGCAGTCTTTCCCAGCCCAGAGCTCTACCAGAGAAAAGAAAACTCCTCTTTCCTCAGCATCCCTGTCTGTCCCTCACCTCCTGGGAGCTGGGGGGTGGGGGCTAGGAAGAGACTCCTAATGGACAGATGGAAAGCCTCACTCTCTTCAGCCTCTTCCATCCCACCCCTTCACCAGCTTGTTGCTTAGAAAGAATATCACTGTATAGCTCGCTGGTCTAGGGGTGTGATTCTCACTTAGGGTACAAGAGGTCCCAGGGTCAAATCCAGGATGAGCCCCGCCTTCTTGCGCTTTCCTGGTGGCTCAGATGGTAAAGAATCTGCCTGCAATACGGGAGACCCAAGTTCTATCCCTGGGTCAGGAAGATCCCCTGGAGAAAGGAATAGCAACCCACTCCAGTATTCTTGCCTGAAGAATTCCATGGACGGAGGAGCCTGGTGAGCTACAGTCTATGGGGTCAAAAAGAGCCCGACATGGCTAAGCAACTAGCACTTTCACAACTCCCTTGTTAGCTCAGTTTCAAATTTCTATTTTATGGCTCCAGCTAAGCTTCTTAGAGAATCAGTAAGAAAGAGAGCTCTGTTCCTAGGGGAAAGAAACAGTCCTGCCCTCAGGGAACACCCACTTTGATGGCTTGCCCTTGGGAGCAGCTCACAGGAGTAGGGTAGAATATACATCCATATATATATATACACACACACACACATTTTATATATATATACACATACACACATCCTATGTATAGGATGGAATATACATAAAAATGAAAGTTAACATTTAATGAGCGTAGACCATATGCTGGACATGTTCTAAGTGCTTTACTATGTCCCTTTCACAATAACCTCATGAAGTAGTCCCTATCATTATTCCTTTTTAAAATGGGGAAAGTGATATACAGAGAGGCATGTGACTTACTCAAGGTCACACAGCAAGTAAGTGGAAGATCAGAGTCGTGAACCCAAGCAATCTGGCTCCAGAGTCTGTATGACTAATCCCTATGTTTTACAGCCTTCTGAAACAGCTGTCAGAAGCATTCTAAGCAAATTTCAAGGGCAAAAGGCTATGGTATAGAGTGCAAGCTAGGTGCACGGGATCAGAGCAGAGGTGGCATTGCCATGGGAAGGAGACTGACCCATAACTTTGGCTTCCCAGCCCCTCCCTGGCTGCCCCAGACTGTCCAGTGTGCACACACCGAATAGGGAGCTCAGTTTCCTTCCATATTGGCTGATGTCCAGGTCCCAGATGCAACATCCTTTGTGGTCACCCTAGGTGTGGGCTGAGCAATGGCGCCCAAGTACAGCTGCCTCCTTGACTACCAGGGCCCCACACTTGGACAGACCAGATCAGGAGAGAAGGATCTCCAAAAAGACAGTACAGTTAAGAGGGAGGCTGGTCCAGAGGACAGAGCCTGGGTTCTTCCCACAGGACGTGCGGCTACAGAAGTGAACACCCAGGCAGGGAGTGGGAGGGGAAAGGAGAACCCATGTGGCCCTGGGCTGCCCAGGATCTGGATTCCTGTCTCCAGTTCATCCAGCTCTACCACCTGCCAGCTTTGTGGCACTTCCCCTTCCTCAGCTTCAGTTTTACCATCTGTAAAATAGGGGAGGGGAACTCATGGAATTGTGAAGCCCTTTCCAAACTGGAGCCATCTAGGAATCTAGAACCTCTGGAGTGCTTTTACGTGGTCCTAGGCCCAAAGCTGGCATGGCTTCCAACCCTCCAAACAGAGTGCACACTGTTTCCAGGCCAACTGGCACCAGCAGAGTCTCTTTCTCATGGCTCAAAGAAGCCTGCCCAGCAGAGGAGCCAAGTAAATGATGTTGGGCTTTAAGAGAGCTCTGTCACCACCCTGAAAGGTGAGGAGGCTTACCCAAGGGCACACAGCTAGGAAGTAATCAAGCCAAGACTTAAGCCAGATATCATGACTGCCTGCTGCAGACTTACCCCCCTGCGCCATGTTGCTTCTGCTGCCAGAGCATCTCTGGTAAGCCATGGGCTCAGGACCCAAGGGAGGCAGAGATCGGGGGAGCAAAAGCAGGTGCTACCCAGGAGAATCTAGCAGAGGACACTTGCAGAAGTAAAGACACAGAAGAGACTCTGGGCAGAGACAGACAGCTGCTAGGTGGGGAAATCATTTCTCCCTGCCTGTCCTGACACCTACTAAGTCAAAGAGCAAGGTGTCTGCTTGCCAGGTGCCTCTTGTCCTGATGGCTTAGAGGCCCAGAATTGGAGCAGACCCCAAGTCCTTCCCCCACACTCCCTGGAAGACCTCCAAGCCCTGCCTCCTACCCCTCTGGCCTCAGAGAACAGAGTGCTACCTACCCGTTCAGTTCAGTTCAGTTCAGTTCAGTCGCTCAGTTATGTCTGACTCTTTGTGACCCCATGAATCACAGCATGTCAGGCCTCCCTGTTCATCACCATTTCTCAGAGTTCACCCAGACTAACGTCCTTCAAGTCCGTGACACCATCCAGCCATCTCATCCTTTGTCGTCCCCTTCTCCTCCTGCCCCCAATCCCTCCCAGCATCAGAGTCTTATCCAATGAGTCAACTCTTCGCATGAAGTGACCAAAGTTCTGGAGTTTCAGCTTTAGCATCATTCCTTCCAAAGAAATCCCAGGGCTGATCTCCTTCAGAATGGACTGGTTGGATCTCCTTGCAGTCCAAGGGACTCTCAAGAGTCTTATCCAATACCTACCCCTTAGAAAATTCCAAAGAGATATACCAAAGCACCAAGGAACCCAGAGAGATGACCCCAAAGGGGCTGTAGGATTAGAGACCTCAGATAAGAGTCCTCAGATTCAGTAAGTTTCCTGGAGAGAGGGTTCCAGAGAGATTCCCCAGCACGCCCATTCCTGCCAGCACCGAGAATTCACAATACCCGAGTCGTGCCTTCTGCTGAGTCCCATACCTCTCCTCTGGCCCCATCGCCCCATGCCCTGAGCCAGGATCTGAGGCCCCTCACATCAGGCTTGATGTGTCATTCTTTCTCTCCTCCCCACCCCTGCCCTCTTATCCCAGCCTCCCTCTTCTCCCCACCCAGTAGAGAATCCTGGCCCGAGGAGCTTCCCAAGCTGACATCCCAACACCACTGGGGAACAGTGGGGAAGACCTGCCCAGGGAAAATGAGTGGATTGCAAGAGAGGAAAGAGAGTAACTGTGGCCTCCATTTCTTCATCTGCAAAATAGGGATGATAACAACACCAGCCTCATAGGATTGTTATGAGAAGCTGTGCAGAGTGTTGCTTCTGATTATATCTCACTTAATAAATACATATGGAAAACATAATGGAATACTACACATCCACCAGATTTGGTAACAATTTTAAATACAATACCTGAATGTGGAGTAAGGGGACTCTTAAACAAAGTTGGCAAGAAAACAAATCTGTACAACCGTGTGGAAGCAGCCAATAATCTCACCCCAAGAATAAACCCAATAGAAATGTCTGGGGACTTCCCTCATGGTACAGTAGATAAGAACCCACCTGCCAGTGCAGGAGACACAGGTTCAATCCCTGGTCCAAAGAGATCCCACATGCTGTGCAGCAACAACTAAGCCCGGACACTGCAACTACTAAGCCTGTGCTCTAGAGCCTGGGGGTCACAACTGCTGACCCTGCACGCTGCAACCACTGAAGCCCACGTGCCTGAGCCCTGCTCCGCAACAACAGAAGCCACCACAACAGGAGCCCACACATGGCAGTTAGGGAACAGACCCCACTCGCTGCAACTAGAGGAAGCCTGTGACATCAGTGAAGATCCAGCACAGCCAAAAGTAAATAAATAATTAAAATTTAAAAAGAAATGTCTATGTGTGTGTTTTTGTGTGTTCCAAAACACATGTGTAAGAGATTCACAGTGGTATTATTCAGCCAAACATTGGAATCAATAGTAAAATAGATAAGCCTACAGTTGAATAAACTATCACTACACCCAACAACATAGATCGCATAGATCTATGTGATCACACAGATCAACATGGAATCACATATTGAAGAGATTACTACAGTATGACTCTATTATTCAAAAGCAGGCAAAACGAATTTATGGTTTTAGAAATCAGGATAGATGTTACTTTTGGGGAGGAGGGTGGGAATAATCACTGGAAGGGGTCTTATGGGATACAGGTAATGTTTACTATTTAGCCACATAGTGTATTAACTAGGCGAATTCATTAAACTAAACATTTTTTATTTCTGCACTTTTCTGTATGTATGTTACGCTTTAATTTTTTTAAGAAAAAAATTTTTGTTTATTTTTTTAAAGAGCAACAGACTCTCAGGTCAGCCTGCCTGAACTCAATTCCTGGCAGTAGCTCACCTCTCTGTGCCTAAGTGTCCTCGTCTTTCATCGTGAATGACTATTAGAGAGGGTGGCTATAGTGATTAAATGAATAAATCTGTGTAACATGCTCACAGTGATGTCTGCTCCTTGTTACGCACCCCTTGAGTATTAGTTATAAGCCATAATCAGCCCAGTGCGTGAGATGAAGAGCCTGAAGCCAAAAATGCCTACACTAAATTCTGGATTTGCCATTTACTAGCCCTGTGACTTTAGCCAAATGACATCCTCCTTCTTATCCTTAAATGCCCTCTGTTGTAAAAGAGGAACAGTGCCAGCCCAGCTTGACAGAGCTGTGCGAGAACCTACAGAAACTACCCATGTAAAGCACTCAGCACAGTGCCCCGAAGATTCACATCAGCCATGATGACTGTTAAGCACCATGGTAATCCTATAAACCCATTTTATAGATGGGGCCCCAGGTAGTCAAAAGGTTGGCTTAAGGTCACATGCAATTAAATGTGATTTAAACCCATTTGAGGGATGACAGAGTTCCAACTGGCACCCCCACCACATTTCCCATCCACATAACCACCATCCTCTTCTCTCCTGAGCCTGTATTCCTCCCACTCTCGGCCCTCCCTATTCCCTGAGGCTCAATATTTGGAGCCAGGATCCTCAAGATCTGTGCAGTCTGTTCCTCACCCCCACCCAGTCATGATGATCTAAAGCACAGCAGAAGCTGGGCCCAAAACCAGGGGAAAACCAGACAGCCCATAATGGTGAAGAGCTTTGCCCTCAGGTTGGGGTGCACAGGCTGTAAAGCAGAGAGCTCCTATAGTCAAACCAGGGATTCAAATCCCAGCTGTGCCCTGATTAACCATGCATTGTGGGTTTGTCTCTTCACCATGGCCGTCCTCAGTTTCCGAATCTGTAAATTGGGTAAACCAATCCCTACTTCACTCTGTAGGACTAACCAGAGGATCAAACAAGGCTATCTGTGTAAGTGAAAGGACATATTTCCCAGAGAACAGGCTACAACTAGTGACTTCATGCTCTGTCAAGTCACATCAACACTGCTCCTATACTCAGGTTCCCCTGACCAGCTACCAGAAAAACATGCATGGATGGGGAAGGGAGGGAAGAACTTGGAGCCCAAAGAGATGAGATGACCATGGAAACAGATGGATGGGGTAGAAGTGCACAGGCCCACACCCCAGCCTGCTCCTTCCTTTCACACTCCCACCTCAAAGCCTCTTGCAATTCTGACACCTATTCTGATGTGTGGGTTTTCCAACACCATCAAGCAATTCCCCAATACTAACTGGATGCCCTACAATTTAACTCAGTTCTGACTGTCTACCTGGAGACATATCAGAGCCCCAGGTTAAAGACTCAGTCCTACAAGACTGCCACCCCTCACCTTCAGATGCCAACTACAAGTTCAGGTTGTCGCCTGGAGTTCTGACTGATCAGCTCTGGCTATATACAAGAGATTCCAATGATCCCTTCCTTGGATTTAATTGGTTTGCTAGGACAGCTCACAGAATTCAAACATTTTCTTTACTAGAAAAGAAGAAAGTGAAAGTATTAGTCGTTCAGTCATGTCTGACTCTGCCGCCCCATACAATGTAGCCCTCCAGGCTCCTCGGTCCATGGGATTCTCCAGGCAAGAGTACTGGAGTGGGTTGCCATTCCTTTCTCCAGGGGATCTTCCCAACCCAAGGATCCAACCCAGGTCTCCGCATTGCAGGCAGATTCTTTACCACCTGAGCCACCAGGGAAGTTCCTTACCTACTAGAATACCCATTTATTATAAAAGGATATAACTCAGGGACAGCCAGATGGAAGAGTGACATAGGGCAAGATTTGGGGAAAGGTGATGGAGCTTCCACTACCTCTCCCAGCAGCTCCACGTGTTCAGATACACGAGCTCACCAAACCCCATCTCTTTGGGTTTTTATGGAAGCTTCATTACATGGACATGGTTGATTAAATCACTGGCCATTGCTGATTGAACTCAGTCGCTGGCCCCTCTCCTCCCTGGAAGTCAGCCAGAAGTTCTAATCCTCTCATAACTTTCTACTTCCATCAGGGCTCCTGACTGTGCCCTGCTGCCATTCCCTACAAAAGTCCCTTATTCCAAATATACACACTGCCTCTAGTGACTTCATGCTCTGTCAAGTCACATCAACACTGCTCCTATACTCAGGTTCCCCTGACCAGCTACCAGAAAAACATGCATGGATGGGGAAGGGAGGGAAGAACTTGGAGCCCAAAGAGATGAGATGACCATGGAAACAGATGGATGGGGTAGAAGTGCACAGGCCCACACCCCAGCCTGCTCCTTCCTTTCACACTCCCACCTCAAAGCCTCTTGCAATTCTGACACCTATTCTGATGTGTGGGTTTTCCAACACCATCAAGCAATTCCCCAATACTAACTGGATGCCCTACAATTTAACTCAGTTCTGACTGTCTACCTGGAGACATATCAGAGCCCCAGGTTAAAGACTCAGTCCTACAAGACTGCCACCCCTCACCTTCAGATGCCAACTACAAGTTCAGGTTGTCGCCTGGAGTTCTGACTGATCAGCTCTGGCTATATACAAGAGATTCCAATGATCCCTTCCTTGGATTTAATTGGTTTGCTAGGACAGCTCACAGAATTCAAACATTTTCTTTACTAGAAAAGAAGAAAGTGAAAGTATTAGTCGTTCAGTCATGTCTGACTCTGCCGCCCCATACAATGTAGCCCTCCAGGCTCCTCGGTCCATGGGATTCTCCAGGCAAGAGTACTGGAGTGGGTTGCCATTCCTTTCTCCAGGGGATCTTCCCAACCCAAGGATCCAACCCAGGTCTCCGCATTGCAGGCAGATTCTTTACCACCTGAGCCACCAGGGAAGTTCCTTACCTACTAGAATACCCATTTATTATAAAAGGATATAACTCAGGGACAGCCAGATGGAAGAGTGACATAGGGCAAGATTTGGGGAAAGGTGATGGAGCTTCCACTACCTCTCCCAGCAGCTCCACGTGTTCAGATACACGAGCTCACCAAACCCCATCTCTTTGGGTTTTTATGGAAGCTTCATTACATGGACATGGTTGATTAAATCACTGGCCATTGCTGATTGAACTCAGTCGCTGGCCCCTCTCCTCCCTGGAAGTCAGCCAGAAGTTCTAATCCTCTCATAACTTTCTACTTCCATCAGGGCTCCTGACTGTGCCCTGCTGCCATTCCCTACAAAAGTCCCTTATTCCAAATATACACACTGCCTTTCAGTGGCTCACCTTTGCCCCTCCTGCCTCTCCTTCCATATATAGGGTGGAATTAGACCTCCTGGTCCCCTGGCTGCCAATGGTTTCCAGAACCTCAGGGATACCTTGGCCACGAAGGCTCCCAAGACCACCTGGATATCTAGGAACTGGGACTGCTAGGTTCCCAGGAACCCTGGGGACACTGGGCCTTCATAGCTGTCCAAGTTTGCCAGGCCCACATGGGCTTGTGTGGAGTTCAGGAACCAGTAAGGACACTCTGGGCAAGAGTTCCCTCCAGGCCAGACAAGCCAGCCAAGTCCTCAGTCTCTCTATCGTATGCCCTCCTGCAACCTCCCTCAGCACCCTTCTAAACTTCCTTCTGGGGCCTACTCAGGAGCTTTTTAGCCATCCTTTTTCTAGTTGTCCTATTGCCACAACTAGAATGTGAGTTACTGGACATCAACAACTAGGCCTTTCTCTCCTCCTTTTCCCTCTGTTTTTTCTCTCTCTTCCACCCTCCTTCTCTTTAGCAACCCATATCCATCCTTTCCCTACACTCTTTACCACAACAAATGCTGTTCACATGTAAGACACTGTGTCCCACGCACCCCCTCTGTGGTCTTAGACCAGCACACAATAGATGCTCAGGAATATCTACTATTGGTTCACTGATCCTTTGTCCCACCTCTGCTGATGTTGCTCTCCCCTTGAGGGTCTTCCCCAGGACTGGGGAGCTCATCACATCCAGTGTCCTACCTACTTCCCAGTTGTAGTTGTTCAGTCGCTAAATTGTGTCTAGCTCTTTGCAACCCCATGGGCTGCAGCATGCCAGACTCCCTTGTCCTTCAGGGGAGCCCAGAGTTTGCTCAAAGTCATGCCCATTGAGTCAATGATGCTATCTAACCATCTCATCCTCTGCTACCCTCTTCTCCTTTTGCCTTCAATCTTTCTTAGCATCAGGGTCTTTTCCAGTGAGTTGGCTCTTCACATCAGATGGCCAAAGGATTGGAGCTTCAGCATCGGTCTTTCCAATGAATATTCAGGATTGATTTCCTTTAGAATTGACTGGTTTGATATCCCTGCCATCCAAGAGACTCTCAAAAGTCTTCTCCAGCACCACCATTTAAAGGTATCAGTTCTTCAGTCCTCAACCTTCTTTACGGCCCAGCTCTCACATCCACACATGACTAGTGGAAAAACCATAGCGTTGACTATACAAACTTTGTTTTCAAGGCAAGAATGGTGGTTTAGTTGCTAAGTTGAACTCTTGCAATTCCATGGACTGTAGCCCATCAAGCTCTGTCCACAGGATTTTCCAGGCAAGAATATTGGAGTGGGTTGCCATTTCCATCTCCAGGAGATCTTCCTGACCCAGTGATTGAACCCGGGTCTTCTGCACTGCAGGCAGTTTATCAACTGAGCTACCAGGGAAGCCCAAGGCAAGAAGACCGGAGTGGTTTGCCATTCCCTCCTCCAGTGGAGCACATTTTATCAGGACTTTCCCTATGGGTGGTCCTGCACAGCACGCCTCATAGCTTCACTGAGTCACTCAACCCCGTTTGCCATGACAAGACTGTGATCCATGAAGCAGCCCCTTTTTAGTGCAGGGCCAAAAAGGAGAGGGAAGTCCCATGGATGGCCTTAGTTTGTCCCATAGGCTTGGAGGGGCCTCCTGGAGTCCCAGGCCCATTTGGAAATGTCATCTATGGATTTTCCTGAAAGGACAGGACAGAGAACCCCTCCTTCATAGCAACTGTCTCCTCTTTCTCTTCTTCCTCCTTTCCTCCCTGAAGCAACATTCTCACTTTGGCCTCTCAGATCTCACCATCCACTGTTAAAGACTAATGGGTTTTGAGGAGGCAGTGCGTGTAGCAGAACATCAATAGTCTGGGAATTGTGTGACCTTGGACATGTCACTTCGTACATATCAGCGAAGTCTGTGCGAGTATCTTTCTTTTCTCTAAATAAATGATTCCAGATGCTTCCTTCCATCTGTCTTCTTGCATTTGTTTGCCCCAAATTTAAGTTATTTGCAATGCCCTGCCATCCCCCTCATTCTTTCATCAGTTCCACCTCTGTGTGCTCTGGCATCAGGGGCTGAACTTGTCATCCCTTCTCCCCACTGCCTTCAGTACCCCCATCATCATTCCCCAGCACACACCTTTCTGTATCCAGGTAGCCCTGGAAAAGAAGTAGCAGGGTGTCCACAGAGACACCCTGGGACTGCCCTATCTCTGCTTCCAGAGGACAGACTGAACCTGATTCCCACTTCTCTGTTGAGCACACGTGAGGCACCACACTTATCTGCACCCCCACCTCACTCCATCCTTAGAAGTGATCTGGAAAGAACACAATATCAGAGAGCAAGAGAGGTGGAGGCAGGGAGTTTGTGCATGCAGTTGCTAGGGCTGCTGACTCTTTATCCACTTTCCAGTTAGGAGCAGGATTCATCTGCTCTGGTGGAGAATTCCTTCTCCTCCCCCCTTTCACCTCATGACAGTACAGCCTTACTCAGGAAATTCTCTCCTGAGGCTCTTGCAGCTGATCCCTTCTGTCCCTCTGGGTTTTCTTTCCTGCAGCTCCCTCACTGGATCCTTGAGTCCAAAGCACAAATGCTCCAGGACAGCCCCAGGGTCCTTAAGGCCACCTCAGCTAGTATCAGCAATGGGTGCTGAGTTTTCCTCTTAATTCCCAGAGGATGGAGCCAACTGTTTGAACAGTGGGCCCTAGCTTCCAGTGCTAGGAAAGACTGAAAGCAGGAGGAGAAGGGGACGACAGAGGATGAGATGGTTGGATGGCATCACCAACTTGATGGACATGAGCAAGCTCTGGGAGTGGGTGGTGGACATGGAAGCCTGGACAGGGAAGCCTGGCGTGCTGCAGTCCGTGGGGTCGCAGAGTCAGACACGACTGAGCAACTGAACTGAACTGAACTGAGCTTCCAGTGGGGGGTGCAAGCAGAGGCATTTCCCTGCACATTAGTGTTTGATTTTGCGCAGCCATCCTTCCTGCGGAGTCCCGCCCTCCTGTACCAGGGGTTTTGCCGCTGAGTATGTTGCCCCCAAGTGGACAATGATAGTACTGTCAGTACCATTCACGGAGAGTCTCCTTGGGAATCATGGGCCCAGACAAGGTTCCGAGGGTTCCAAGGCACAGGCAACCCCTGACTCCAGAAGGGCTTGTGGTCGAAGATCTTCCCGACCCAGGGACTGAACCCAAGTCTCTTACGTCTCTGGCATTGGCAGGCAGGTTCTTTACCACTAGCACCACCTGGGAAGCCCCTGAAGAGGGAGACCTGCAGGCAAACACCCCACAGGCAGTGCTGTGTAAGAGAGAGAAATGCAGTTGGATGCCAAGAAAACAGAGAGGACCCAGAGTGGTTAGGAAGAACTTCAGGGGAGGAGACGCTGGATCTGAGTCTTGAAAGATAAGTAGAAATTCACAATCTTGAAAAAATCACCTAACCCCTCCAAGCCTCAGTTTTCTCAGTTTAAAGTGTTGTTGTAAAGAGCAGAGGGGAAATTATGTAAAGTGCTTATTATGGTGTCTGTACATAACTGGTACTCAGAAATTTACATATATATGATTTATTTTGAGGAACAGGCTCCGATTATGGGGGCTGACTAGTCTGCAATCTGCAGCAGGCTGGAGACTATGGCAGGATTTCTATATTACAGTCCTGAGACAGAATTCTTTCTGGGAAATCTCAGTTTTCTGCTTTTCAGACCTTCAACCAATCAGATGAGGCCCACTGACATTAGAGAGGGTAATCTTTTTACTTAAAATAAACTGATTGTAAATGATGCTAATTGCATCTACACCAAGGAGATCAAACCAGTCAATCCTACAGGAAATCAAGCCTGAATATTCGTTGGAACAGCTGACACTGAAGCTGAAACTCCAATAATTTGGCCACCTGATGCGAAGAGCCAGCTCACTACAAAAGACCTTGATGCTGGGAAAGATTGAGGGCAGGAGGAGAAGGGAACGACAGAGGATGAGTTGGTTGGATGGCATCACCGACTCAATGAACATGAGTTTGGACAAGCTCAGGGAGATAGTGAAGAACAGAGAAGCTTATAGTGCTGCAATCCCTAGGGTCACAAAGAGTCAGACACAACTTAGTGACTGAACAACATCTACAAAATACCTTCACAGCAATATCTAGACTAGAGTTCAACCAAACAACCAGACACCAGAGCCTCACCAAGATGACGCAGAAAATTAACTGCTACAGACATTCCAAGCAGAAGCTATGCCAGACAGGAGCTATATTACCTTTCTCCACTTGATTAGACTTTTTGAAATATCACTCTGTTAAACTAGTAAAATTTCAGTGTTACATGGGACTAGGTTTAGACCAGATAAATAATTTATAGCACGATTTATAGAAATGTAAACTTCTAGGTAAAATCATCGTAACACCTTAAAGTTAGAAGTGATCTCGTAGCCCTTTGAGTCTAACTCTCACCCTGGAGAGATCTCTCCTGCAATAATATCTGGAAAATGGTCATCTAGACTCTTCTTAAATATTCCAGTGGTGGGAGAAGTCCCTCTCTCCTAACACTGTCCATTCTTGGACAGCTCTAATTGGAAACTTTCTTTACATGGTACTTTCTTACATCAGTATCTATCTTATTAATTGTTCCTTTTAACCCATCCAAGGGCTTCCCAGATGGTGCTAGTGGTTAAGAACTCACCTGCCAATGCAGGAGAAATAAGAAATGTGAGTTCCATCCCTGGGTCAGGAAGATCCCCTGGAGGAGGGTAAGGCAACCCACTCCAGTATTCTTGCTTGGAGAATCCCATGGACAGAGGAGCCTGGCAGGCTACAGTCCACAGAGTCGCAAAGAGTTGGACACAACTGAAGCGACTTAGAACAACCTATCAAAGCTAAACACATCCTGGATTTTTCCCAACTTCAAATAGAATACTTCCTTACACTTGCCCTAAATGTTTATCTATCAGGTCAAAACTTCTTATACATTCAGAGGGCTCCAAACAGCTTGATTCCAAAAGCCCATGGAGTTTTCTCCTGTTGAAGCCTCTGGTTCCTCTAGTTTTGTTTTTTGTTTGTTTAAAAAAGACTAATATCCAGCTCCAACTGAGAGCCTTCTCTGTACTTTGTAAAATATCTGCCTTCTGCCTGTGCTGCTTCTTTCCTTTCATGATCAAGAGGGAAGAGAGAGAAACAAGGAAGCAGTGTTTAGCTGTAGAGCTTTGGAAAAGACCATGATTTTCTTCAACTTGCTCCTAACTCCACTCCATCCCTTTCAAACTTGTCTAGTCTCTCAGATCATCTGCACATTGGGCCCTGCAGACCTAACCCTGTGGAGGACTCAGGAGGGGTAGTCAGGTTAAAGTTAGATAGATTAATGTCAGAAGACACTTCAGAGGGACTTCCCTAGTGGGACTTATATTCTCACACAACATGCATAGTCAGGTATGCCTCACCTTCAGTAAAGTGGAGAAAAGGGCTGAGAGTAAGAAGGGTATAGAACATGGATGAAAACACTTGGAAAATCGCATGGCAAAAAGTAATGAAACAGAGAATTGCCCAGACCTACAATTATTGAGGGAAATCTTTTAAATTCTCCTAATTTAAGCTAACTTTCCACATTAAAAAATAATAGGTTCATAACTTAAAATTTTTCAAATAGGATAGAAGGGAAAATATGAAAAGTTTTCCCTGCCTCCATATATTTACAATTCCTTTAGATGTTTTCAAAGCATGAACATTTACCCAAATGGGATTATACCCTACATACTATTCTTCGTCTCACTTTTTTAAACTTAACAATATATCTTCATGATATTTCTATGTCAGTACACCTAGATCAACTTCATTTTATATGAAAGAAATACTGCCCTTTCAAGGGGGGTGTCCACCTGGAGGGTGGAGCCCCTCCTCCTGCTTCTGAGCAGAGAGACAGGAAATGCACATCTAGCAGAAATGCTTATGGAAGGATCTCATCCATATATGAAAATGTACTCCAAAGGTCTTGAAAGAGCCTCAGTTTTATAAGCTGGCCTGAGAAGAGTCCCTAGAGCTCCCTGGAAAAGAGAAATTTTGAATTGGTTTTGCAAGCATTAACTACCAATTGGCACTTGCCAATGGTGCTTGCAGTCTACCTCCACAGGATTAAATCAAGTGCTGCCGCAACTGCTGACCTTCGACACTCCCTGAAAGGAATCCAGGGTGGACAGCAGAAACGAGGCACTCTGTACTGGGAGGTGGGGAGTTGGGGAGAAGCTTGCAGAACAGGTCTTCAGACAGTTTCAGGAGTGAATCTATGAGCCCAATTCTTGTATCCCTTTATACTTAGAAAAGCACTAAAATCCTTCATGGTGATGTCTATTCCTCGTGACTAGCAGAAAGCTTCATGAGACTAGCAGAAAACTTTTGGTAAAATATGTGGTTGATTGCATTTATTTCCCCTTCACCAAAATCACATATTTAACTCTCCCTCCCCCTCAGTCTCTTTGGAGCAGTTTCTCAGAGCTATCTGAGGTGTTGTCTCCCAGGCTGCAGTCCTCATTTTGCCCCAAATAAAACTTAATTCGCAACTGTCATGTTGTGCATTTTTTTAAGTCAACAGAAGAGTGGACTTGGGAAAACTGGCTGGGACAAGGGAGGAGGATCTTGACAAGGAGTAGAGGTAATATCTGCTAATGTGTTTTGAGCACTTACTATTTGCCAAGGATCGCACTAAGTGCTTTGCATATTATCTCACCCTCTATGAAGGTACTCTCATTATCCTTTCTGTGTGTGTATGTGTGTGTGTGTGGACCATTTTTTTAAAGTGCATATAAAATTTTGTTACAGTACTGCTTCTGTTTTATGTTTTGGTTTTTTTGGCTGCGAGGCATGTGAGATCTTACCTTCCCGAACAGGGATCAAACCCACACCCCCTGTATTGGAAGGCGAAGTCTTAACCGCTGGACCACCAGGGACATCCCACATCATCTCCATTTTAGATGAAGAAATAGAAGTACAGTGAGCCTCAGTGACTCGCCCACAGTCATACATCCAACAAATCAGCAGTCTGATTCAGGTACTCAATTTCACCCCATAGGTCAGGGTAGAGATGGGAACAAGGTCAGAGTATGTAGTTTGGGCCCCTGCAGAGCTGGGGGAAGGTGGGAGTTGGGGAGGATCATGAGAATGATAGCAGCCCCCCCTCTTTTTGGAACTGACTCCCAATCCCTTCCTGCCTCCCAGGACTATAGGCTGTCAGGCCCCCAGAACTCCCTGTTTGTGGACAATGCCTGCCAAGACACTCATCCAGACTTCCTTCCTCCCCTTCTCCCCACTCAAGTCCTGCAGGATCCTCTGTGATAGTCTCTGGAAAGGAGGAGGGGCTAAAAGAGAAACAGCTTTTCTTCAGAAGAGAAACCCATCCTCTACCACCCCACCCCACCCCAAGATCACCCTGTACTAGAGGACTGGAAGGCTGTCTTAGGTGTTTCCATATTTCATTTAGCCCTATGTACCTTAGATAAAGGGCTTTCCAGGTGACACTAATGGTAAAGAACCCTGTTGCCAATGCAGGAGACATAAGAGATGTGGGTTTGATCCCTGGGTCAGAAAGATCCCCTGGAGGAAGGCACGGCAACTCACTCCAATATTCTTGCCTGGAGAATCCCATGGACAGAGGAGCCTGCTGGGCCACAGTCCATAGGGTCACAAAGAGTTGCACGTAACTTAGTAACTGAAGCAACTTAGCACACACACGCACCTTTGATAAAAGACAATGGCATGGGAAACTGAGACTCAGGGAGATATCTGATTCAGGCATGTGTGACTGCACAGTCCTTTTGACTCGCCAGCTCTGCTTCAGGGCCATTGGAACAAAGACCCACACAGTCAGGATCAGGCTAAAATGCAAGGGGGATTTAAAACTGGATACCAGAAAATAGAACTGGAGCAGCTTATTAAATTCCTATTGCCTCATCCTCAGATGGGTCTTGCAGGGAATTGCAGACTGGGCAAGTTGGAGGCCATGAAGCAGAGGCTGCACTGCCATTTTAAGGAAGGATGCCCACCCACCCTTAATACATGGGGCCTTTGTGTTCCAAGAGATAGAAGACAGCTGGCTGCTGTCTGACTTTCAAGGTAATCCTCTGTCTTGGGGAAGCTATAGGGAATGACAGGCTTGCCCTGGAGCCCAGGGCCTGGTCAGCCTTTTAGATGGACAGAAGCTACTGGACAGGCTTCCCTACAACTGCTCTGAGACCCTGGTGGTCTGGTGCATTAAGGTTGCCTTTCTGTGTCAATGCACATGGTTGAGCAGAGTGGAGCTGAAAACACTGGAGACCAAGAAACCAAGAGGATAGGGACCAGAGCAATGCCAAAACCCTATTCCTTTGGCTTTCCCAATTATCCTAGCCTGGCAGGCTACAGTCCATAGGGTTACAGAGTCAGACACTACTGAAGTGACTTGGCACATGGCACATGGGCCACTTCCATCCTTGACTTCCTGTCACAACATACTCTCTCCTCACTGGCCTCACTGGCCTTCCCAGGGGGTTTGCCAGCAGAGTGGGCATTGGATACCCTGCGGTGTTTGACTTGGTTTTAAAGGGAAAAAAAGGATTAAGCCCACAAATTTATGCTAACATAAAAAACCCCCCTGCTTCCTGATTCTGATACTGTTAGTCTACTGTTCTTGTTAGTCTACTGTTCTACACACCTTATCCTGTAATCCTCACACTACCCTGAGGTAATGCTGTTATTTTTATCCCCTTTTTTGAGCAGAGGACAAGAAAGCAACTGAGAAGCTGCCTTCATCAAGATCACACAACTGGCAAAATGCCTAGTCAGGGTTGAAACTCAGGGAATAATGATTGGAAGGAAGTATTAATATTTCTGATGGAATTCGCAGTCACTCAAATTGTGCAGTTATTTTTTCTAGCATCTTGTGAGGCCAATGACTTTTCTTTTTTGTCATTTTAACATTGTGGATTGAGGACAGAAAAAAAAAAAACATACATTTGAACATTTAAACGTCAGAGTAGTAACCATTTCGGTCTTAGGCATTTCCTAGTCAAATATAGCGGAGAAGGCAATGGTACTCCACTCCAGTACTCTTGCCTGGAAAATCCCATGGACGGAGGAGCCTGGTAGGCTGCAGTCCATGGGGTCGCTAAGAGTCGGACACGGCTGAGTGACTTCACTTTCACTTTTCACTTTCATGCATTGGAGAAGGAAATGCCAACCCACTCGTGTTCTTGCCTGGAGAATCCCAGGGACGGGGGAGCCTGGTAGGCTGCCGTCTGTGGGGTCGCACAGAGTCGGACACGACTGAAGTGACGCAGCAGCAGCAGCAGTCAAAAATGGACTACAGGGTTCAGGGAACAACCCAGAGAATAAAAGTAACAACTACGAGGGCATTCTGCTGGTCGTCTGAGGAAAAAGTTAGTGTCTTAGAATGGCACCTAAACCGTCCTCAACTCCTGAGGCGGTGACTATAAATTATCCCCTTTGACTGACAAGTCGCTGCCTCAAGCCGCTCTTTCGGGGGTTTTGAACGCTAGTCTCTCTCTTTTATGTGGCCTCTCTATGCCCTGCCATTATACGAAAACCCCAGCTACGTTCACGTACGGCCAAGCATGGCTTTTGTTTCTTCAAAAATAAACTCTAGGGCTTTGAGGCAGACGACCGGTTTGATGAACTGAACCGAATGCCCCGGCTGCTTATCCAGAAAGCTGGCGCTCAGTTTTCCAAGGAAACGGAGCTAGGACTCCCGTGTTTTTTTTTTTTGTTTTTTTTTTTTTTGTTTTTTTTCAAAAAAAATCAGGATGGAGGACAGTCTTCAGATTTTAGGGAGCTGAAAGAAGATAGCAGCTCCGGGGCATACGTATCCTCTTCTTTTTTCACCCCAACCTGGATCCCACTTCCACGGCGCATTTTTCCAGTTACACCGACAGAACACAGTAGCCCTCCTCATTGGCTAGATTCCCTGTCCGTCCCTCAGCAACACTCCGATTGGTGTCTTTTAAAACCCTCTAGTCCCGCCTCCCTTCTCTAATTGGTTCATTCGAACGCCAGCTCAGCTGTTTATTGGTGAATATAAAAACAGCTCTGATTGGTTTCTCGAGACGGAACTGATGAGAGCGCGTCAACGATTGGCCTATCTGGTTTGGGCGGGCTAGCGGAAGGTTTAAACCGGAGGGGAAGCTCTCTCCTAACCGACGTGCGTCTGTGGAGAAGAAGCTTGCTCCGTGATTGTCTCGAGGGTCCCACCGGTTTAGTCACTTCTCGAACCTCTTCACGACCGTCACCATGGAGGTGTCGCCACTACAGGTACAGCTCGCGGGAGGGGCGCGTCGCGGAGCCTCAGCGCGGCCCGGCATCTCTCCGGCTGCCGGTGAGAGAGGTGTCTGGGTCGTGGTCCGGCCGCCGAGGGCTGGGCGCGCGGGTTTTCCACGTCTACTCGGGTCCCCTGGGCTCGGCGTGATCGCGAAGAGACTGAAACCTTTTTTTGGTGCTAGTGGTGAAGTATTGTGGGCTGTACTGGCTTCTAGGGTGAGGCTTTGTGTTTCACTGTTTCTAGAGATTCATTTGGTCCCGGTGTAGGTCGATGGGATCGTGGTCCGCATGTAGCTGTACGCGGCACTGAGAGATGCTTTCCTCCCCTACCTGGGGCTGAAAATGGGATTGGACGACCCTGACCTTGGACAGTGCAGAGCAAGGAACAGGGTTCCCACTATGGAGCCGGCACTTCCGAGATGCTCAAAATACATCCCTCCTGTGTTTAAAACGTTAACGTGCCCAAAGGATGGAATCCCCATCCTCCCAAACTGCTACTGTAGAATCTATTATGTGCCTGAGACCTGGTGGGCACTCAGTAGATATGTGTGGAGTACCTGAAAGAAGGGGGTGTGTGCTGTTGATGGCATCTAACGCATGGAAGTACTTCCATGTCAGATAAACACGGCAAAATAATATGTCTGTTTAAACTGACACTTGGGGGGAACCTGCTGCAGTTAACTTATATTGCATGTTTGTACAAAACTATGTCAGCTCCACTGATACCTACCAAAAGACTGTGATTTGTTTTGGTGTGTGTAAGCAGATCACTATGATAGGTATTTTATTTCTGGTTTCTGATAAACCTATGATTCAAAAACCCCTTTTCTTCAATTTTTGAAAAAATCGCTAGCCTGTAAATGAAAATATGCAAGTCAGCAAAACAAAGAAAAATGAAGATGCTAAGAAAAGATTGTCTATTGAAAGAATCTATCAAAAGAAAACGCAACTGGAACATATCCTGCTCCGCCCAGACACCTACATTGGCTCTGTGGAATCAGTGACCCAGGTAAAATCAGGCTAATTAAATGTAGCCTAAGTAGTTAAGATGAATACTTGTCCAGGTTAATTTTCTATATTTCATGTACTTTGTCTTCTGGAACTGGCCTAAGCTATCATCTACATTGTCATACTAATTCAGAAGACTTTACAGGAACCGTGATAATAAAACAAAGTAGATATATAAAGTAACCCTGTTTCTTTGTCTTGTTTTCAGCAAATGTGGGTTTATGATGAAGATACTGGCATTAACTATAGGGAAGTCACTTATGTTCCTGGTTTGTACAAAATCTTTGATGAGATTCTAGGTAAGTATATTCTTAATACAAAGATCTACTTGTCAGATGTGAGAAGTAGTATTCCTAGCAAAAAACAGTTGGCAAAGGTTAGAAAGTCTGCTAGAATCTAGGAAGTTGAGTTCTTAGAAACAGTCCTATGAATAAAAATTGCTAAATGAATACCTCATCAATGTTACTCCTGCGCTGCTTGAGATTTTTTTTCTTTTTCCATCTTAGAGGTAAAGAGTGTTTTCTACAATACTTTAAGTTTTTACAAATGTGTATTTTCTTTCAGTCAATGCTGCAGACAACAAACAAAGGGACCCAAAAATGTCTTGTATTAGAATCACAATTGACCCGTAAGTTTTCTGCTTAGTCTTTTGTTTTTTGTAGCACCCTGTTGCTATTAATTGCATTTACTTGATTTATAGTAAAGTTGAGCTTTTTTCTTAATGGAATTTTGCAAAACTGCAGAAAGGAAGAGTGCTAAAAAGAGCAATCTAGATAGCTACCATCTAGATCCAACAGTTATCAACACTTTGCCATATTGGTACCATCTATATTTTTTAATCATTTCAAAATAAATTATAGACATTTTAACATTTTATTTCTAAATATTTCAATAAACATCTCCAATAAGTTCTCTAAGTATTCCAAAGTCTGTAGCTAAAACTTTTTCTCATGATGCTATTCAAACAGTAAACCAGCAGATGGTGATAAAGAATAATTTGATCTAACTTTTCTGCTTATAAATTCCTTTTGTGGGTAGTCAGGGTGTTGCTTCCCTTTGTTATTATCCTAAACAGTTATAACATAAACTATACTTTAGATTCTTTTTGGGAAATGTGTTAATGATGTGGTTGAGTGCTCCTAAGGACTTGATACCATAGTCTTTTAAAAAATATTAAGCTAGTTTTAAGCTATGTATAGTAAGAACCATAGTGTGTGTCATTATAACTAAAATATAAGTCCAAATAAATTTTGAACATTATATTGGTGAGCAGGGACGTTTTACAATTGATGATGCTCTTTCATATTTGTTTTGCCAGTGTGCTTTGTCAGGGGGGAAAGCTAAGGGAGCTGGGACAGTGCAGATGATCCTCTTAAAAGCAGTATAATAATATTGTTTCCAAATTTTGTCCTTTTCTTTCCACTGGGCATAAGTCATTTCCCTTTGTTTATCCTAACATTTTAAAGCTTCATATTTTTTCAGTATTATCAGTGTCTGCCCAGGTGTTGGAAAAGGATTGGTTTTTTTTTCCTCTTGGCTCCTATTTCATGAGTGTTAGGAACTAAGTATGCTGAATTTCAGAAGGTATATATAAAGTATCATAGAGAAATTGAGATGCGTGTTTTAGAGACAATGGTATTTAAATATGAAAAGAATTAAGCACTAGCTTAACATCTGTTTTACAAAAAAAAAAAATTCAATCTTCTTTTCTTAGGGAAAACAATTTAATTAGTATATGGAATAATGGAAAAGGTATTCCTGTTGTTGAACACAAAGTTGAGAAGATGTATGTCCCAGCTCTCATCTTTGGACAGCTCCTAACTTCTAGCAACTATGATGATGAAGAAAAGAAAGTAACAGGTAGAGTATTGAGGAAAATAAAAAACACATTTGTTGCTGAAAAAATATATCTTTTCAAAGATCGTGGCCTTAAGGTTAAAAATATGGGAATAAATCTCTATAATTAAATAGCATTGCCAGTGATTAAGAAATCTGTAAATGAGATAAGAACAATTAAGTCATAGTTTACATTTATTTGCCCAGGTGGTCGAAATGGCTATGGAGCCAAACTGTGTAACATATTCAGTACCAAATTTACTGTGGAAACAGCAAGTAGAGAATACAAGAAAATGTTCAAACAGGTAAGTAAATGAGTATCTTGTGCCTTGATGATAAATTATGCTGTAGCAATTTATAGTGGCATTAATGGTTTAACTTAAATTTATAATCTATTAAATCATGGGAAAGGGGAAGGGAAGTCGCTCAGCCAGGTCCGACTCTTTGTGACACCACAGGCTGTAGTCTACCAGCCTTCTCCTTCCATGGGATTTTCCAGGCAAGAGTACTGGAGTGGGTTGCCATATCCTTCTCAAGGGGATCTTCCCCACCCAGGGATCAAACACCAGCGGATACTTTTCCCTTTGAGCCACTAGGGAAGCTCATAGAAAGTTACTCATAAATGTATATTAGGGAAGTTGGGGGCTGGGGGTTGGTTTGGTTGGGTGTCTGTGTGTTTATTTGTTTGTTTGTTTTAGGACTGGTAATTTGTGTTATTTAATTCTAGTTTGTGAGATAACTTGAATTTTTTTCTTCCCTCCATTCTTTATTTCCATAGACATGGATGGATAACATGGGGAAAGCTGGTGAGATGGAACTCAAGCCCTTTAGTGGAGAAGATTATACATGTATTACCTTCCACCCTGATTTGTCTAAGTTTAAAATGCAAAGCCTAGACAAAGATATTGTTGCACTGATGGTTAGAAGAGCATATGATATTGCTGGATCCACTAAAGATGTCAAGGTCTATCTCAATGGAAATAGGCTTCCAGTAAGTATTTTATTGGATGTAGGCAATGAGGTACTTTGAGACCATCATCAAAAGCAAAGTTGATTTTTTTTTTCTCCCATTTGTTTTTCTTACCACTTCTCAGATATGTTCCTGTAAAGAAAACAATGCCACATTTTTTAAAAATCAGTTGACTTATTTTAAGTTCACTGAAGTCTTTCTCAAAGAATCTTCTAAATAAATCCTTTTGTGTCCTTTAATGACCATCCTCTTATACATATCAGTGAACACCGTTTCATTAGTCTTGAAACATCTTTATTAAAACCTACTTTTTCATTTACTTTAAAAATAATTAATACTATTATTTTTTAGGTGAAAGGATTCCGTAGCTATGTAGATCTGTATCTAAAGGATAAGGTAGATGAAACTGGCAATCCATTGAAAATTATCCATGAACAAGTAAACCACAGGTGGGAAGTATGTTTAACAATGAGTGAAAAAGGCTTTCAGCAAATTAGCTTTGTCAACAGCATTGCTACTTCCAAGGTAATTTCATTTTTGAATTATCAATCATGATTTATCTTTACATATTTCATATAAATATTCTTGTTTTAAATATATAAAATGAACTTGAATATCTTTTGAAATGTTTGATTATTATTACAATTTTGAGGGTAATGGATTTACAGTTTGGTATTTTTCCTCATTAGGGTGGCAGACATGTTGATTATGTAGCTGACCAGATTGTGACTAAACTTGTTGATGTTGTGAAGAAGAAGACAAAGGTGGTGTTGCAGTAAAAGCACATCAGGTACGATCCTTTAACGCTGTTCTTTCCTGAAAGTCAAGGAAGAAGCGAAAGTCTATGAATAAAACATGAGTAAATGTTTAGTAATTTACTGTCAATTTTTACTGCAGGTAAAAAATCACATGTGGATTTTTGTGAATGCCTTAATTGAAAACCCAACCTTCGACTCCCAGACAAAAGAGAACATGACTTTACAAGTCAAGAGCTTTGGATCAACATGCCAGCTGAGTGAAAAATTCATCAAAGCTGTGAGTACTTGGAAGGAAATAAAAGATAGAAGCATCTTCCTTTATTTTCCATTGCCCTTCTCAGCTCTGCAGAAACCAAAAATCCTCCCACGTGTTTTATCTCTCTGAAAAGGAAATTAAAAAAACAACCCTTAGCGCTTACCAGCTCTTACCAAGCCCTTAATTATCCTCTATATGCCATCTCTATTTGGCCATTACATGTCACCAGTTCAATCACTTCTGAATTTATCTCATCTAACTACTTACCAAGCATTAAATGCCTTAAGTTGCTCTCAGCGGACACATCCAAAACTGAATCAGTTCTCTCCATACTCACTAATTGCCATTCATGGAACTTCCTCACCCAAAAAACAAAACTAGGCCCCAACCCACTGATAGGTTGCATAAACCTAAATTCCTTAATTCAGCCTACAAGACCGTGCCATTTCCAACCTTATCTCAGTACCACTTTTCCCACATTACCTAAGTCTCAGTCCTACTGGCTTTAAATTACTCAAAAACAGTACTCTTTCCCTCTTTAGAGCTTTTTCACTTCTCAGACAGAAGGATTACCCTGCCTGAAACGCTTCTCACTTGGCTGACTACTTTAGGTCTACACTGTCGTTTCTTTAGGAAAACCTTTACTTTCTATTCATTTCTCTAAAAATGTGTTCCCATAAGACACTGGCCATATATTATTATACATGATATCAGTTCAGTTCAGTCGCTCAGTCGTGTCCGACTCTGCAACCCCATGAATCGCAGCACGCCAGGCCTCCCTGTTCATCACCATCTCCCGGAGTTCACTCAGACTCACGTCCATCGAGTCCGTGATGCCATCCAGCCATCTCATCCTCGGTTGTCCCCTTCACCTCCTGCCCCCAATCCCTCCCAGCATCAGAGTCTTTTCCAATGAGTCAACTCTTCGCATGAGGTGGCCAAAGTACTGGAGCTTCAGCTTCAGCATCATTCCTTCCAAAGTAATCCCAGGGTTGATCTCCTTCAGAATGGACTGGTTGGATCTCCTTGCAGTCCAAGGGACTCTCAAGAGTCTTCTCCAACACCACAGTTCAAAAGCATCAATTCTTCAGCGTTCTTCACAGTCCAACTGTCACATCCATACATGACCACTGGAAAAACCATAGCCTTGACTTAGATGGACCTTAGTCGGCAAAGTAATATCTCTGCTTTTGAATATACTATCTAGGTTGGTCATAACTTTTCTTCCAAGGAGTAAGCGTCTTCTAATTTCATGGCTGCAGTCACCATCTGCAGTAATTTTGGAGCCCCTCAAAATAAAGTCTGATACTGTTTCCACTGTTTCCCCATATATTTCCCATGAAGTGATAGGACCAGATGCCATGATCTTCGTTTTCTGAATGTTGAGCTTGAAGCCAACTTCTTCGCTCTCCTCTTTCACTTTCATCAAGAGGCTTTTAAGCTCCTCTTCACTTTCTGCCATAAGGGTCGTGTCATCTGCATATCTGAGGTTATTGATATTTCTCCCAGCAATCTTGATTCCAGCTTGTGTTTCTTCCAGTCCAGCGTTTCTCATGATATACTCTGCATATAAGCTAAATAAGCAGGGTGACAATATACAACCTTGACGTACTCCTTTTCCTATTTGGAACCAGTCTGTTGTTCCATGTCCAAAAGAAATTTAACTCATACATTTTAACTAATAAATTGTTTCTAAAAATGAAAACAACTGTTTTTAATAAAAAGGAGGAACCTAATTCAATGACAAATATAGTAGCTTATCAAACCTCACCTGGTTAATTATTAGCAGAAAGTAGCTCTTGATTCTATTTACATAATGAGACAGGCTAGAATGCACAGGATGTGAAAGCTGGTTTGTAAATCTTGCTGCAGTAACCAGTAGAACGAATTAGTACAGGCATATTTTGGAGACTGAATGTTCAATTTCAGACCACCACAATAAGGGGACTATCATAGTAAAGTGAGTCACGTGAACTGTTTTGTTTCACAGTACATAAAGTTTTTCATATAGTAAGTAAAGTAGTTAAGTAAAGTTTTTCATACTATAGTATATAGTATGTTTTTCATATAGTATAAAACACTATGCTATAGTCTTTTAAGTGTGCAATAACATCAAATGTGCATACCTTAATTAAAAATTTTATTGCTCAAAATAATAACCATTGGCTGACAATGTAGAGTTACCACTAATCTTCAGTTTGTAAAAAATACAGTATCTGTAAAACATAATAAAGCAAAGCACAATGAAATGAGGTATGCCTATCAAGATGATTCAATAAAGATTTGCTTATTAGGTTACTTGAGAAAATGGGTATCTCAAGTTGTACACATAAACTATACAATGGAAAATCTTATTTATGTATTTGTGTGATTGTGTATGTTAAGTCACTCAGTTGTCCAACTCTTTGTAACCCCATGGACTGGATCCCATCTGGCTCCTCTGTCCGTGGGATTCTCCAGGCAAGAATACTGGAATGGGCTTCCATTCCCTACTCCAGAGGATCTTTCCCACCAGGAATCAAACCTGAGTCTGCTGCATTGCAGGCAGATTCTTTACCTACTGAGGCACCAGAGAAGCCCATGATTTCACATAGACAATATGCCTCATTCTTCATTCAAAAAATAGTTTCATACTTTGGAATATTGTATAAGTGTTGGGTCAGAGAAACCTGGGATTGGATTATCTGCCTGATATTTCCTATTATATATTTTGGAAAATAGTGCTATGTCAATTGTAGTGGATTCATGTTGATATATATGGGTCTTTTTGCACTATGTCTGGTATACTATCAGAATTCAGTGAAATTTTTGCTATTTTTAATAATGCTGTTTGTATCCATTTTTTACAGTTCTAGATAGACTATTAGGTGGTGGTGGTGGTGGTGGTTTTTACCTCCCTTGATCTCTCTGATGTCTCTGACATTCTTAGCTACCTTCACATTTTAAAACTTTTTTTAGTTTTTGATATGATAATACTACTGTCTTGCTGATTTTCTTTTTTCTTATTGACTCATTTTACTCATTCCCACTTAACATCCCTACTTAATGTTTGGTCCTTCACTCTCATGATTCTCCTTCCCTCTAAATTTGACCTCTTTACTGATTTCATGCTTTAAACTAGCATGTGCAATTATATCTGATTATCATAATTTTAGAAATAACCAATACTGAATTCCCTCCTTGGAGTGCTGTTTCCAACTGACTGATTTTTTAAATGCAATCTCAAACTGTAACATACTCCAAATCACTTATTTTCTTTTATTTAATTTCTCTGCTTTGTTTCATTGAGTTCATGGAGATTAAAAATCCCAAACTGTGTTTTATAAATTATTTCTTATGAACTCTTATCAGACCTCAGTCTTCACATCCTGACATCTCTAAGGGAGAAAATATAATTTGGTTATTTTGCTTTATTTATTACCAAAGAATTTTTAGAAATTAAATATTTAGTATTATTCTATATGCTTTCCACTTATCTCTTCACAATGTAATCGCTCATTTTATTTCTGTCTTCCTTGTTGTATACCAAACTCCTTTAGGACAAAGACTATGGCTAATTTGTTTTAACCACTAAATCTCCACATGGAGCTCAGTGCCTGGCACCATATAAGTATATAGTCAGTAAATATTGAATGAAAACCCAAAGGAAACAGCTCCCTCAGTAGTGATAACCTGAGACAGGAAAATGTGCCACATTCTGCCCATTTTTGTGGGAGTTCATCTGTATTCCGTATTTCTGACAGAACTCTTTCTAACATGAATCTTCTCATTTTCAGGCAATTGGCTGTGGTATTGTAGAAAGTATACTAAACTGGGTGAAATTTAAGGCCCAAATCCAGTTAAACAAGAAGTGTTCTGCTGTAAAACATAACAGAATCAAAGGAATTCCCAAACTTGATGATGCTAATGATGCAGGTACACATTTAATGTTTCCAAAGTTTAAATCTTACTTGATTTGATTCATTGACAGTATACTATGGATATTTTTCCCTTTACACTTAATATTCAACAGAATGTTTGTACTTTGTTAAAAATCAACCAGTTCCTTGTTACTGAACACTTGGGTCATTTCCATTTTTAACTGTTAAAAATAGTTTTGAAATGATTATTTTAGTGTGTGAAATAAGAATGTTTATACAGTAATCTATTACCTAATGTAGAGGAGGAAAAAGTCTTCTCAACCTTCTTAAGTCTCTGGCCATCTCTGAAAAATAAAATGATAGACATTAATGGGAAAAAGCAAGTGTATTTATTTAATATAGTTTCATGTGACCAGAAAATTTGTAAGAAAGTGAAAACCCCAAAAAATGCTTAAACCTAAGTGATTTTATGCTAGCTTTGATGAAGAATGCAAAGTTCTGGAAAGATATGATAAGACAATGATTATTAGCTGATTATATAGTAAACCTGGGGAAACTTAGCATGGCCTTTCCATTAAGATATTTCTTGGTGACCTTTAATCTTAGATTAAAATGTTCTTTTCTTCCTGGTTTAAGGTGAGCACCTCCTGCATGAGGATCTTATGACCTGCTTTAGGGGAGAGATCAGAGAGATATATTTGCTTCTACCAAAGTTTTCTTTTCTCAGAACTCCCTGAGTTTAAGATAATGTGCCAAGGTGCCATATTTTGGAGGCATGTCCTAAACCTCATTACCCACAAAATACGTTCAACGTAATATGATCAAGCAAATGTTTGGCAGCAGTATAATCATCATGAAAGATTAGTCTAGGAAATTAAGACTTTATTAACTTACAAACTGTAGTTAAACTATATGTCCAATTACTTAGCTCTGTTTGACTCTCAAACCAACTTGTTATGAATTGTTAAGTTATTTGTGTTTTATTACATGTCTGAGTTAGTATATTTGAGGTTGAACTAAATATTGCTAATATTCATTTATTTTAGGAAGCCGGAACTCTACTGAGTGTACGCTTATCCTGACAGAGGGAGACTCAGCTAAAACTTTAGCTGTTTCAGGCCTTGGTGTGGTTGGGAGAGACAAGTATGGGGTTTTCCCTCTTAGAGGAAAAATACTCAATGTACGAGAAGCTTCTCATAAACAGGTAGAGTATATAAAAACTATCTTCAGAATCTAAGCTTATATTTCATCCCCTTATTGGGAGGATATAAGATATAAACAAGATATTTTAAAATATGTTTGTCATTATTTTAGAAAATTGGGTATAATGTAGCATATCTTAACAGATCTTTCTGACTTAGTAAAGTATAGGCTGCTGCTGCTGCTGCTTCTAATAACTCAAAAATACTGGAGTTCCAAAAAACCCAAGTAACATATACTGTTATAATTATTTGTTCCTTTAAAGTTTGTAAACAAAATCTTACTTTTTTGTCTATA
>SJYC01106822.1:0-18486 GCA_006408675.1 Madoqua kirkii | reverse complement strand
CTCCCCCCACGCGCCCCGTCCGGCCCCCTTCAGCCCCAGGCGTGGGGTCGCTGGGGGTCCAGGAGGAGCCCCGGGGACCCAGCCCTCTAGCCCCACTGCCCGCGTTAGTGCGGACGGAAGAGCCGGCCCCTCGAGGGCGAGCCCGTGACATCCGGGCGAGGAGAGCGGAGCTTGTCTGAGGAGCCTGTCTCAGCGCGAGGCTTCCTGCCTCCCCTCCACCCCTGACTTGAGGTGAGGCTGCTGGGGATACCCCGAGGCCCCAGCGGCCTGGACCCGAGCACCCCTCCTGGGAAGGGGGCCTCGAGGCGGCCCAGGGTCCCTGGAGGGTCTGGCGCTGACCCCACATGTCTGGGCTCCAGCGGACGCCTCGCAACTCTCAGGACGGGAGATCAGGGTACTGACTGCGTTTTTAAAGAGACAGGATTTCCAGACTGGACGACGGAACCAAGGGCCTGTGGAAAGGATCAGCACCGAGAAGGAGGGGTCCCACCATCCCCTGGGCCTCCCAGGAGAGGCTGGTGACAAGGCGGGGCTGTTGTTCCCTGAGTTCCCCGCCAGGACCGCCCCACAGGCCCAGGGCCAGGGGGCACGGAAGACCCTGGGAACGGAGCTGACGCTCAGCCCGGCTGCCTCGTTCCATCACCCTGGGTGCCCAGTGGGCTCGGGACAGGTGGTCTGGGCCCTGGTCCCGCCCCTGCCCTGTCCAGAGCCCCCTCAGTGATGCCAGAAGGAGGCTTCTCCCCAGGGGGGCTCCGAGGGCTCTCGGCAAACGCACGTCGGCTTTTCTTGACCGGGAAGGACACAGGTCCGGCCCTGGAGGCGCTGAGCCAGGCCTGGAGCCCCGGGGGGAGGGAGGACATGGGCGTCACACTGGAAAACGGGACGAGGCAGAGATGAGGGTGGGCTTTGCAGAGCCAGAAGCACAGAGCCCTCCCGAGAGGCAGGCGCCTGCCCTCCAAGAGGCCAGGGCAGGCAGGAACCTGTGTGTGTCCCCAGGGCCCCTCAGGACCCCAGAGGACAGGCGGGTCCAGAGGACACTTCATGCCAGCGAGCCTCTCCCTGCTGCTCATCAGTGCCACCTGGGAATTCAAAACAAATCCCAATAATGCCAGTTTGCTTCCAAGACCAACAAGTGCCAACCCTCTGTAGGGGTGAAAAAGTGGGGGCGGGTGAGGCATCAGTATTTCCCAAGAATCCTGGGTGATTCTAAGGTGTAACCAAGGCTGAGAGCCACTCGCTGCCTCAGGGAGCCTCTGGCCCTGGAGATGCACAGAGTCCACGCTCACGGTTGGACCTCCTTCACTCTGGACCCACGCCGAGCCATCCAGAACAGCAGCCACACATGCTCCAGAGCCCTTGAAATATGCGTGCCTCATCCAAGCGGAGATGAGCTGTTCGTACAAATACACCCTGGACTCCTAAGACTTAGCATGAGCAAAGAAAGTAAATGCCCTACTGCTGCTGCTAAGCTGCTTCAGTCTTGTCCGACTCTGTGCAACCCCATAGACACGAGTTATATGGTGAAATGGTACACTGGCCTAAAAATATATGGGTTTTACCTATGTCTTTATACTTTTTAGTGTGGCTTTAGAGAATTTTAAATCACATTCTGTGGTTCACATAGTGTTTCTATTGGACAGCGCTAATCTACAGACTCCTAATTCAAAATGTATTTGCTACAGTTCTTCTACTTGTAACTTTGTTACATCTGTTCTTTGATAATAATTTTCCTTAAACTTCACTTCATGATTCCAAGTATATAACATTCTTGAAATGACAAAAATAAAGAAATGGAGACTAGATTAGTGGGTGCTGGGCCTGGAGTGGAGTGGAGAGGCCAGTTTGTTCACAAGAGAGTGACAGGCAGCAGCCCTGTGGTGCAGAGTGTCCCGGACTGACTGCCTTCCTGTTGGTGCCCTGGCTGTACGGTCCCCGCGTGGCATGGCCCCCTGTCCCCACTTGGCATGGCACCCCTTTCCCCGTGTGGCATGGTGCGTCTGTTCCCGCGTGGCGTGGCGCCTCTGTCCCTGCGTGGAGTGGCCCCCTATCCTGTGTGGCGTGGTGCCTCTGGGGTTGGGCTCAGCAGTCAAGAACCCACCTGCAATGCAGTAGGTGATGCAGGAGACAAGGATTCGATCCCTGGGCTGGGCGGGGAAGATCCCCTGGAGGAGAAAATGGTATTCTTGCCTGGGAAACCCCATGGACAGAGGAGCCTGGCGGGCTGCAGTTTTATGGGATCACAAAGAGTTGGACACGACCGAATGACTGAACTCGGTTCACACCATTGGGGGAAACTGGGCACAGGACACATGGGTTGTCTCTGTACAAAATCCCATGATTTCTCACAACTGCATCTGATTTTACAATTTACCTAGAAAGGAAACTTTAATTAGAAAAGCACAGTCTCACATCTGAAACACTGTTTCTCCAGCTCTGCCGGTGAGGCTGCTACGCAGTTTACCCTTTTGGAAAGCGACTTAGCAAACACGCATTGAGTGTTAAGCATTTCATTTCTCTCCATCCCAGCAAGGCTACTTCTCAGGGAATTGCCACTAAGGAAACAGATAAAAATGTAAGTACAAAAATACACACAGATGTTGTCTGTGATAGCAAAATGCCAAAACCACCTAAACGCTTTTCTGAAAGGGAAGGGTTATATGGTTTATCAACTCAGTCTACCATTGCACAGTCGTTATGGGAAACGTGAAATGAAAAAAAGGAAAGTGGGAAACAAAACACCAGCAGTTTGCTGCTTTGTAAAAAAAAAAAATCTGTTAACATGTGACTTCATGAATAGAAAACAGTTGTGGTTGCTTTGACTGCAGGATGATGGGCGAGTTTGTCTCTCCACTTTACTGCTCCTGTTCACTGGTTTCATGGGATAAAAGCCACCGTATTTTTCGTTTTTAGATTAGTGGTCTTGTGGGTGCTGAGGGACAGTCCCCACCAGGTAGGGGGGCAGTGGCTGACCTGCCCCCTGCTGGCTGACCATGGTGATGCCCTCCGCGGCCCTAAAAAGTGGACACACAGCTGGACAGATGACCAGTTATGGGCAGATTTAGCCCCCATTCTGCCCAAAGCCACACTGCCCATTAAGAGGGTAGAAGAAAGAACCGAAGACTTCATAGCTTCTGTGAAAGCTCCCTCAGCCTCATTCAGTACAGACGGGAAGCAGCGACCACAGGCCCTAATATACTGCCTGTGAAGTGAAGTCGCTCAGTCGTGTCCGACTCTGCGACCCCGTGGACTGCAGCCCGCCAGGCTCCTCCGTCCATGGGATTCTCCAGACAAGAACGCTGGGGTGGGCTGCTGTGCCTCCAGGGGATCTTCCCGACCCAGGGATTGGACTCATGTCTCCTGTGCTGCAGGGAGCTTCTTTACTGTCTGAGCCACCAGGGAAGACAGTATCTGGGTCCAGTATCTGCAGTCCCCCTCGGAATAGGTCCACATGTTCAAGACTCTGAGTGTGAGTTCCTTGAAGACTTCTTTTTCTGAATCAACTGTATATTTAAGAGTCTTCCTGAGTGCTGGTCACTGGTGTGTTAGCTGAGCTCACTCTGCTGACAAAAGGGGGGGTCTCTAGTTTGGTGCCTGCTTTTCACCCCCCTCTCTCCTTGGGCAGGGTGTGTTAGGGGCTTCCAAAGAGCTCTAAACCGCTGCTCAGGGGGAGGAGGAGACTCGGCTCTTCTGAATTCCCCAGTGTGCTGGGACAAGCACAGGTTACTTTCCAGTTGGGATGTGTGTATGTGCATGTGTGTGTATAAACTTTCATTTAAACATTAACAAAAGATGACCTATATAGAGAGAAAAAATATATTTTAAACCGGAGCTGCTTCCTGACGAAGAGTGGCTGGTAATGACCCCCCCACGACCCTCTTGTCCCTCCCCCAGGTGGCAGTCCCTGCTCCTTCCTGGGGCATGATCCAGCCTGCAATGTTCTATTTTTGTTTTCATTATTTAACTGTGTCCCATATACACGGCTAAGTGGGGTGCTCCGTTCTACAAAAATACACACAGATGTTGTCTGTGATAGCAAAATGCCAAAACCACCTAAACGCTTTTCTGAAAGGGAAGGGTTATATGGTTTATCAACTCAGTCTACCATTGCACAGTCGTTATGGGAAACGTGAAATGAAAAAAAGGAAAGTGGGAAACAAAACACCAGCAGTTTGCTGCTTTGTAAAAAAAAAAAATCTGTTAACATGTGACTTCATGAATAGAAAACAGTTGTGGTTGCTTTGACTGCAGGATGATGGGCGAGTTTGTCTCTCCACTTTACTGCTCCTGTTCACTGGTTTCATGGGATAAAAGCCACCGTATTTTTCGTTTTTAGATTAGTGGTCTTGTGGGTGCTGAGGGACAGTCCCCACCAGGTAGGGGGGCAGTGGCTGACCTGCCCCCTGCTGGCTGACCATGGTGATGCCCTCCGCAGCCCTAAAAAGTGGACACACAGCTGGACAGATGACCAGTTATGGGCAGATTTAGCCCCCATTCCTGCCCAAAGCCACACTGCCCATTAAGAGGGTAGAAGAAAGAACCGAAGACTTCATAGCTTCTGTGAAAGCTCCCTCAGCCTCATTCAGTACAGACGGGAAGCAGCGACCACAGGCCCTAATATACTGCCTGTGAAGTGAAGTCGCTCAGTCGTGTCCGACTCTGCGACCCCGTGGACTGCAGCCCGCCAGGCTCCTCCGTCCATGGGATTCTCCAGACAAGAACGCTGGGGTGGGCTGCTGTGCCTCCAGGGGATCTTCCCGACCCAGGGATTGGACTCATGTCTCCTGTGCTGCAGGGAGCTTCTTTACTGTCTGAGCCACCAGGGAAGACAGTATCTGGGTCCAGTATCTGCAGTCCCCCTCGGAATAGGTCCACATGTTCAAGACTCTGAGTGTGAGTTCCTTGAAGACTTCTTTTTCTGAATCAACTGTATATTTAAGAGTCTTCCTGAGTGCTGGTCACTGGTGTGTTAGCTGAGCTCACTCTGCTGACAAAAGGGGGGGTCTCTAGTTTGGTGCCTGCTTTTCACCCCCCTCTCTCCTTGGGCAGGGTGTGTTAGGGGCTTCCAAAGAGCTCTAAACCGCTGCTCAGGGGGAGGAGGAGACTCGGCTCTTCTGAATTCCCCAGTGTGCTGGGACAAGCACAGGTTACTTTCCAGTTGGGATGTGTGTATGTGCATGTGTGTGTATAAACTTTCATTTAAACATTAACAAAAGATGACCTATATAGAGAGAAAAAATATATTTTAAACCGGAGCTGCTTCCTGACGAAGAGTGGCTGGTAATGACCCCCCCACGACCCTCTTGTCCCTCCCCCAGGTGGCAGTCCCTGCTCCTTCCTGGGGCATGATCCAGCCTGCAATGTTCTATTTTTGTTTTCATTATTTAACTGTGTCCCATATACACGGCTAAGTGGGGTGCTCCGTTCCATAGCTTAATGGACAGCTGACCTCTGTGTGCAGATGTTCAAGTCATACGGAGCTCCGCAGGCCATCAGCTGCGGGCGTGGGGTGGGGGCGGGGGCGGATGCCAGGGGCACCTTCCTGAGGTCAACTTTAGTCCAAGGCTGAAGACCAGGGATGGGGTCGTGGCTGCGGGGGAGACCCAGGGCAGAGTGAAGCCGGCGGCACACGCCAGGGGGCGTCAGGGCTGGGGCAGCGTGCAGACCGCCAGCAGCTTGCTCTCGGGGCTGGGGGCCGCCGCCCATCACCTGTTCTCTGCCTCTCCTCAGCTCCTGGCCCAGCTGGCGGGGTCTGTCCTGAGAACTGCCCTTTGGAGGACGAAGGGCCTGCAGCTCCTCTCCCTCGTCGCCTTTCTTAATCATGCAATTGCTAGGCCTTCCGGTGATCTGACCGTCAAGCCCCAAGACGGTTACACGCGCGGGAGCCGGGGAACCGTAGGGGGGTCATCAGGCGGGCAGGGAAAGGCCCAGGCTTAGGCATGTGTGCTGACCACCTGACCGGCAGGCGGCACTGAACGGGTCTCACTGTCGTGTGGATTTGGGACCTCACAGGCTCCTTCCATTGAGCCCGGGAAGACGCTGTTCCGGAAGGTGTGATCCACTCCGCGGTGAGCAAACAGGCAGCTGCCAGACGGCCCTGCCCACAGGACCTGATCGTGCGTGCTCTGGGGTGCAGTCCTCGGTGTCCACCCCATCCTCCCCACAAGGCAGGACGCTTCCCCAGGCAGACACCAGCACAGAGCCCCCCAGTGTGATTCCCGGGACTCCGTCAGGGGCACCGCGAGGGGTCCAGGCTGGGTTGGCCCCCCGGGGGCAGGCGTGGCGAGGCGGGGTGCCTAGGCTGCTTCCCTCTGCCCCCTCCCCGGGCTGGCTTCACCCCCCTGAGCCCTGCCCACCCAGGGCTCCGGCCCGGGGCCCCGCAGATGGCGATTGGTCCTCAGCCTTCCCACAGTGGCACGTTTGGCAGGGGGAGGCGCACGGCCCAGTCCAGGGAGCGGGACACGGGTGGAGATCAGTACCGGGAGGGGCGTCTCTGGGCTGCACGCCGCTCCCGAGCTCTGTCTCCGTCCACAGAGTCGTCAGGACACGCGGCGGCGGTCTGATACTAACTGATCACGGCGCTGGGTGAGCCCAGGGGAGCTCCCTTAATGGCCGGCCGTCACCGGCTGCCCTTGGGTTGAAACGGGTCCTCAGGAAAGGCCCACGGGCGCCCCTGTGTCTGACACGCGTGCCCCGGCTCCTCTCCGCTGAGCATGGGGCCTGCGCAGTGGGGTCTGAACGCAGGTCACCAGCTGGCTGTGCAGATGAGGGAAGAGGATCAGCAAGATACAAACAGGGGCCCCAGACCCGTCGCTCCTGCAGTCTGGGAGATGTGTATAAGAGACAGGCCCAGGGGAGCTCCCTTAATGGCCGGCCGTCACCGGCTGCCCTTGGGTTGAAACGGGTCCTCAGGAAAGGCCCACGGGCGCCCCTGTGTCTGACACGCGTGCCCCGGCTCCTCTCCGCTGAGCATGGGGCCTGCGCAGTGGGGTCTGAACGCAGGTCACCAGCTGGCTGTGCAGATGAGGGAAGAGGATCAGCAAGATACAAACAGGGGCCCCAGACCCGTCGCTCCTGCAGACACAAAGGTGCCAACCTTGGGCTCAGATGAGCTGAAATCCAAGTGGCAAACAGCGTCATCAGCCAGGAACGCTTTAGTCTGAATTTGCAGAGCTGGTCCGCGGGGACGGTCACAGTGCCTGTGGAGCGCAGGGGCCCGTGCACAGGCCCAGCCACACCTGGCCCAGCCTCGAGCTGCTCGAGAAGACAAGCTCTGGGCTCAGCTCTCAGGGGCCCCCGGGCTTGGCAGCAGCTGCTCTGCCAAGGCTGTTGCCCCCCTGGACTCTCTGCTGACCCCCCCCCCCACCCTCCACCTTCTCAGCTGGGTGTGAGGTGACACCTCTCGGTACAGATGCTACAATAATGAAATACAGCAGTGTGGGTGGGGCCACAACAGCTCCTGGCACGTGGCAGCTGCTTCCCCACCCAAGCTTCTGGAAGTTTCTGAGGGGGTTGGAGGGGCACGGGGCTGCCTCGAGGTCCGGAGCAATGTCCCATGGGAAGCCTTCAGGGCGGTGACTGAGGGTGTAGGAGGAAGAGCGGGGCTCCCTGTGCCGTGATGGTGACCCCGCTGGGGCTCAGGGGTGGGTGCCGGGCCAGCCCCCAGCCTCAGTGGACCAAGTCCCTCTTCTTTACGTCCTTGGGGGCAGTGAATACCCCAGAAGGAAGCAGGTGTGGAAGGACCTTTCCCCTGCAGGCTCACAGCCTGGCTTGGTCCCAAAGCCAAGCGATCTTCACTCCCATCTGTTCGGGGTCCAGCCCTCAGCTCCGTCACAGCTGTGGGACCCCAGGCTCCTCGCTTCACCTCTCTGGACCTTAGTTCCCCTGAGTGCATTTCGGCTGAAGCCGCACGCTCCAGGTGCTTCTCAACACGACAGTCTGACTCGGTCCCACAAAGACTCCGGGCGGCCCTGACATTCGGCTCGGAGGGGATGTGTGACAGAGCCGAGGTGGTGCAGACCGAGACAGGGCTGGCCTCTGCACCCGGCTCTGAAACCGCGAGGCTGACGGTGGTCCCACGCGACCCTCAGACTGAAGTCGTGTCCTGGGGGCCAGGCTGCCGGGGCAGGTCTAGGAGAAAGGCCCAGATCACAGCCACAGGCACTGCAGGCCTCCCGGCGGCACCACAGCAGAGCCCGCCTGCAAGGAGGGGGACTGGGATGCGACCCCTGGGTCGGGAAGACCCCCTGGAGAAGGAAATGGCAGCCCTCGCCGACACTCTTGCCTGGCGGGCTACAGGCCGTGGGGCCGCAGAGTCGGGCAGGACCGAGCAGGCACACACAGACGCTGCAAGGCCTGGTCCCGGGTGGAGGGGGAGCTCAGCAGGGGTGGGGAGCGGGGATGCAGAAGGTTGAAAAAACAGACGTTTCCACACACAAAGCAATCCTGCCCACCTTCTCCAGGAGACATCTCCTCCAGTGAAGAGGTGGGGGCTGCCTGACCGCTTCCCACCCAGCCATCTCGAGGTCCATCACAGACACGCCCTGGGCCCCAGAAGGAGGCAGCTGGTGCTGGCCTTGGTGCTGGACACGGCGCTGGGCATCCACCAGCCCCACAGACTGCCCAGGCTCCTTCTGCGAGTGAGGGAGGCTGGCCTGGACGCCTAGGGCTTCTGGGACAAAGAGGTGAGCGAGGTTCACACCTCCGGGAGCAGCCACCTATTTTGAGACCAAGTGAGATTTACACCAGGTGTCACCTGCTTCCCAGCGGTGAGCAGGGGTGTCTGTCTGCCTCTCTCTCCCCAGGGGAGGTGCGCCTTTGGCAGCCAGCACTCTCCGCCCCCGCCTGCCGGCACCAACGCGGGCTCTTGTTCAGAGGACAAGCCGTGCTGAGCAGTGGATGTGGGCACAGAGTCAGGACCCAGAAACGCAGGCAGGCTCCGGGAAGCCCGGCTTCCTGTGAGCAGGGGTGGAGGTGGGCAGTCAGGAGTGCAGGGTCCGGAGCGCAGGGTCTGGCTCCGTGGCCACGCAGTTGGAGGCCCTGGACAAATCACCTCACGGTCTGAGCCCCTGTGTGACCATGAAACACAGGTGCCACCGTTCACAGGGTTCTGGGGAAAAGAAGTGTTGATGGAAACGCAGGGAAATCAGAATGCTCGCACGCTGTTGGGGGGAGCGGAGCGTGGCGCGGCCGCTGGGAAAGCTGTGTGGTGACGTCTCAGGAAATTAAACGGCGAGTCCTGCGCTGTGTGACCCCAGGGCAGCAGCCTGCCGGGCTCCTCCGTCCACAGGATTCTCTAGGCAGAAGCTGGAGCCGACTGCCAGGCCCTTCTCAGGGGATCCTCCGGACCCAGGGGTTAGTCCTCACTCTCTTACGTCTCCTGCATGGGCAGGCGGGGTCTTTACCACGGAGCCACTTGGAAAGCTTGGAATCCCCAGAAGACCCAGCAATTCCACCTTGAGGGACACGCCTCAGACAGCGTTCACAGCAGCACTCACACCACAACCGGAGCTCTGCGTGCTGCGGGTCGGCGTCTACACCACCGTCATCTGCCTCTTAATTTTATCAGTGCACCACCCGATGAAAGCGAAAGAGGAGAGGGAAAAAGCTGGCTTAAAGCTCAACATTTAGAAAACGAAGATCATGGCATCCAGTCCCATCACTTCATGGGAACTAGATGGGGAAACAGTGGAAACAGTGTCAGACTTTATATTTTTGGGCTCCAAAATCACTGCAGATGGTGACTGCAGCCATGAAATTAGAAGACACTTATTCCTTGGAAGAAAAGTTATGACCAACCTAGATAGTATATTCAAAAGCAAAGATGTTACTTTGCTGACTAAGGTCCGTCTATTCAAGGCTATGGTTTTTCCTGTGGTCATGTATGGATGTGAGAGTTGGACTGTGAAGAAGGCTGAGCACTGAAGAATTGATGCTTTTAACTATGGTGTTGGAGAAGACTCTTGAGAGTCCCTTGGACTGCAAGGAGATCCAACCAGTTCACTCTGAAGGAGATAAGCCCTGGGATTTCTTTGGAAGGACTGATGCTGAAGCTGAAGCTCCAGTACTTTGGCCACCTGATGCGAAGAGTTGACTCATTGGAAAAGACTCTGATGCTGGGAAGGATTGGGGGCAGGAGGAGAAGGTGATGACAGAGGATGAGAGGGCTGGATGGCATCACAGACTCGATGGACGTGAGTCTGAGTGAACTCTGAGAGATGGTGATGAACAGGGAGGCCTGGCTTACTGTGATTCATGGGGTCGCAGAGAGTCAGACACGACTGAGCGACTGAACTGAACTGACCCGATGGGGGAACAACTTGCCCGTTCGTGTTAGAATTAAGGAACCAGAGGCTCAAAGAAGGAAGTCGACAAGGTCACACAGCGGTCAGGCTCCCGGCCCCTTGGCCCACTCTGGGGATGAGGTGGTGAGGAGCCTGGGGCTAAGCCCTGAGTGGCACTGAGCAGGAGCCCGCATCCGGCCTGCAGGGTGGGTCGCCCCGCGGTGCAGCCCCAGCGGCCTCAGTGCTACCATCACAAGAGCTGCCTGCTCTCAACGGGAGAAGCGCCCGGGGGCCTGCGCTCCCGAGGGGCCCGGCCCTCCCTCTCGGGACCTGAATCGGGTGCCCCTCCAGAGCCCAGCTCTCTCCCCAGGCCCAGACCTGCCCCCCTGCCCAGCTGGCCCCCAGGAGCTGCAGACACGAGCACGCAGGGGCAACTGCCGTGGCTTGGCTGGAAGCCCTGCGCAGGCCAGGCTGGCTGCTCGCTCCTGTCCGGGCAAGAGCTGCCCCACGCCCTCTGCCCTGAGCCAGCGGCCTCGGGCCTGCAGGGCGTCCCTTCCAAGAAGGGCTCACGGAAGCCGGGCTCCAGGGCGGGAGGGCCTGCTGCCCCTCCCTGAGGGGCTAGAACCTGGGCGTGGGCTCTGGGGACGCGGGGACCCCTCCCCATCCAGGTGACAGCGCCCGGCGGCGGCGGCGGCGGCTCCCCTGAGCCACAGGAGGGCTGCTCCCGCAGCTGAGACCTGCTTCCGGATAACGGACGCTGGCTCTCATTTCCCAGCGTCCCTCTGGAAACAGAGCTACTTCGACAGCGAGAAATTAGAACAACAAACAATGAGGGGCGTAAAGACCGCAGTGGCCCGCCTTCCAAAACGTAGCTCTTGAACCACGAGGCCACCCCCCCTCCTCAAGCCTCTTCCCTCCCTGCTCACGGCCGCTCCTGCCCAGGTGCTGACGCCAGGGGCCTGGAACCCCCTTGAGCACTGGGGGACCAGGGTTCTGCCCTTGCTGGGCCACCTGTCAGCCTCGTGGTTTCAGGGGAGTTACTTCACACCTCCGGGCCTCTGTGTCCTCATCTGTGAAATGGGGATGATAAAGCCCATTGCCCAAGGCTGCTGGAAGCGTGCCAGTCTCTCAGTTGTGTCCAACTCTTTGTGACCCTGTGGACTGTAGCTTGCCAGGCTCTTCCGTCCTCTGTCTCTCCAGGAAAGATACTGGAGTGGGTTGCCATTTCCTTCTCCAGGGGATCTTCCCGACGCAGGGATCAAACCCAAATCTCCTGCATTGCAGGCGGATTCTTTACCGTTTGAGCCACCAGGGAAGCCTCAGATTGCTGGGGGTACTTAACTAATAGTTTAACCAGCAGCAGGTCTGAACCAGATCCACAGAGGTGGTGCCACTGTCCTTTGGAAATGTCCAGCCTCAGCCGTCCCCCACACGACTGACACGTGGGAGCCGACCCGCTCCTAGGCCCCTGCCCACAGCCCTGGGGTGGGCCCCACATCTCTTTTTAAGGTCAAGCCAGCTCCTTAGGGCGCCGGGGCCCATGGTCTGTAGTGACACGCCCGTGGGCCCTGCGGGCAGAGCCTGCCTCCTCCCTCCCCTATCTGGGCCCTGGTGAAAGCAGACGTCCTGAACCCCAGGGTGGGCCGTGGCCCCCTGCTCCCCTGCTGCTTCTGCCTGAGCCGCTCTGAGCAGGAGCCCCAGGCTCTGCCCGAGAAATCTGGGCTCAGATCTCCACCTGCTGCTCATTACCTGGGCGACCACAAGCGAAGGCGCAGCCTCTCCAGCCCCAGGGCCTCTCAGCTGTCAAATGTGTTTGCAGACAAAAAAATTATTTAAAAAACCCACTCACCACCCGCCCCAAACCCTGCCAGCAAGGCTGTTATTATCACATCATTTTACCAACGAGGAGATCTGAGAGCGCCAGTCATCTGGTCAAGGTTTCTGGGCAGTGAGCGCTGGAGGCCAAGTGCAACCCCCAAGGCCACGCGCACCCCCTCCCCCGGGTGTGCACAGCCCCTTCAGCTGTGTCGGACTCTCTGCGACCCCATGGACTGTAGCCCGCCAGGCTCCTCTGTCCATGGGACGCTCCAGGCAGGAATATTGGAGTGGGCTGCCATTTCTTTCTCCAGGGAATCTTCTCGGCCCGGGAAACTCATGTGTCCTGGACTGCAGGCGATTCTTTACCACTGAGCTTCCTGGGAGGCCCACTACCTGCCCCCCACCATTTTCCATTTTAAGATGCCAGCTGCAGATCGCTGGCTAAGCCCGTCTGGAGTGGGGTAGGGGGTGCAGAGGACCTGGGCGCCCCCAGGCGCACCCTCTCCTGGCCTCTGCTCTCTTCTCCCTCCACACCTCCTTCTGCTCAGACCTGAGCTCCAGACCCGAGGGCCCTCGGCGCTCCACGAGGCGGGGGCTGGGGTCTCCCCTGAAGCACTGCAGGGTCCCGGGACATGCGGGGAAAGGGAACCCTCCCTCCTGCCCCGAGCTTTAGGGAGGATGGGGGCCTGGAGAGGAGTGGGAACCTGCCTGGGCCCACAGTGAGAGGACTGGGCTCGGCCCTGGGCTCCACTGCCACCCCCAGGCCGGGGCGCTCCTGCTGTGGCCCCTGCCACACCCGGAAGACCCGAGGGCTGCTGCCCACGGCCCTCCTGCCGCAGGCCCCACGCGGGTGCAGAAAATGCCGTCCACCCATTGGGCATCTTCTTCCAGCGAATAAAGATTCCAGCAGTGACGGGACTTCCCTGGTGGCCCAGCAGTCAAGAGTCTGCCTGGCAATGCAGGGGATGGGGGTGTGATTCCTGGTCAGGGAGCCAAGAGCCCACGCGCCACAGAGCCGCCAAGCCTTCACACCCCATCTAGAGTCTGTCCACCAGCCTGACATGGTGATGGCCCCTCGCGCCAGAGCTCAGACCTGGAGCAGGTAAAAAGATGGGTGATAGATGCAGAGAGATGAGACGTAAATGATAAATAGGTGACAGGTGATTGATCCGTGATAGGTGGGTGATACACAGATGACAGACAGACAGACGATGGACAGATGACAGATGAGACCCAGATGACAGATAGATACATAGACATATAGATAGACGATGGATCGATCGACAGATAGATGATATAGACAGACGATAGATAACAGACAGATTAAAGAATCCAGCAAGGAGAGCTGGGGCCTGCCTGCCTGGCAAGGTCATCCCTGGAAACCACAGGCTGTGGGGACCCTGGAGCCCCAGGATGCAGCCCTCCGCACGGGGACACGCCTCCTGAGAGGGCCTCACACCCTCGACAGCCTTGCGCACGATGGTCCAGAGACGTCCCCCCAGGGTCTCTCATTCAGCATTCCAGCCCTGGGGGAGACACCCCTGTGCGAGGTGGGGGTGAGGGGAGGGGTGAGCGCGGTGCTCCCAGGGAAGTCCTCTGCGTCCTGTGTGGACCAGTGAGTCTTAACTCTCGGGTAAGTTTTAAACCCACTTTTCCAGGCATTAATAGGAACATATTTCTGCTGTGAGTCACTTGCAAAGTGGTTAACTGAGATTCTCTAACGCAGAGTCTTGGGGGCCGCAGGGTGGAGCCTGTGGGGGCTGCCCACCCAGGCTGGGCTACGAGGTGGGGGTGGAGCTTCCAGCCCTCCGGCTGCAGGAGGAGCCCAGAGCCTGGCCTGGGGGTCTGCGACGCAGAAGGGGGTCCCCCCCAGCGCTCCGGAAGGGGAGTAGAGGGAGGCTTGACTTCCCTCGACCTCTGGAGACCTTGCTCTGACTTCTCCAGATGGCAGGGCTGCTGCCCAGCTCACAGATGCTCGAATCTGGACCAGGAGCAGAGGGTGCTGCTCCCCCCCCCTCAACCTCGTCTTCCTGGGGCGCAGGGGACCAGGGGCAACGCCCCAACCCGCAGAGCCCAGGCCCCGGGGGCTCCGGGCCGGCCCAAGGCTGAGCTGGGGCTTGGACCCTCTTCTGTGCCGCTGCCAAGGCCCCGTTTCAGCCTCACACGGCAGAGTGTGGATGCTCGAGAGCACGTCCCAGGGGTTCTCCGCAGCCCGCCTCACCTGGGCTTTGGAAGGAGGCGAGGAGACGATGCTCACCCGAGGGCGGAGGCCGGGCTGGCGCTGCTCCTGGCCTTACTCTCAGGGACGGAGCCCCGGGCCCTCGGGGGAGCCTGCCTGACCGCTCCGCCCCACGCCCCTCCTCCTGGACTCCTCCTTCCCGCCTCCGCCAGGGCCGTCGCCAGGGGGCCTTCTCCGAGCCCCCTGGGAAACACCAGCGCCCCCCCCCGCCCACCACCTCCTCTCCAGCGCGCGGCCTGCTGGCGTGTTCTTTCTTTAGCACGTGTGGTGTGTCTCCCTCTAAGGAAACCCTGCTTCTCAGGGAACGGGATGAAAGTCTTTTCCTCACGGTCAGGGCCCAGTGGGGTTGGCAGTGGGCAATGCAGGCCTCCAGGGGACCTCGGGCCTGCCTCCGGGGGGACACATCTGGGTGTCACAAAGCAGGAGGAGTGTCTCCCCAGGGCGACAGGCCAGGGCTGCGCCTGAACCCCCGGCAAGCTCAGGACCCCTCCCCCAAGAACAATCTGCCCCCGCGGCCAGCAGCGCCTCCGCGAGTGCCCACTATTCACAGGAGCAGCCTGCACACAGTAGGTGCTCATCGACGGGCAGAGGACGCAGAGCTACCGCGGCCACTGTCACCACCACCATCATCCCCGAGAACTGCCGTGCCTGAGAGCCGGCTTCCGGGGGCGCTAGGGGCGAAGCGCCGGCCCGTCAAGGGAGCAGACAAGAGACCAGGGTTCCATCCCTGGGCCGGGAAGACCCCCTGGAGCAGGAAACGGCAACCCACTCCAGTGTCTTGCCGGGGAAACCCCATGGACGGAGGAGCCTGGCGGGCTACCGTCCGAGCGACCGCAGAGTGAGACACGACTGGATAAATTCAGCACACGGGGTTGAGAACAACCTTTAAGGCTGGCTGTGCTTTGCGGCTTCATGGCCACAGGTCGTCCCCAGGACCCACGACCTCTGAGCCCCGGCCTCCTCAGCAGCACCCGGACGAGCGGCAGAGGGTCACCGCGGCGCCATCGGCAGGCAGGCCCGGTCACGGCTCAGGCCCCGGGAGCCCAAGTGACATCGGCCTGCCCCGCCCGCAGCGGGCCTGCTGGGGCCCCGCTCAACAGGACGCTCAGTTCTCACCCCCACGTCCCCCACGCTGGAAGACCCAGGAGCGCGTGCCGGGCCGGGCTGGGGCCACCTCCCCGAGCTGTAAGGGGGCCCCAGCCAACCCTGCAGGCCCCGGACTCAGGCGTCTGCATGAAGCACGAGGCTCCTGCTCTTTCCCAGGGAAGGCCCGGGGCTGTGGGGACGCATGGAGAGGCCCCCTCACCCCCGCTAGCACAGCCCATCATCTGCTGACCTGACAAATAACGCGGCGGTCTAAACGGCCAGCGCTGCGAGCCAGGCTCTGTCGGAGCTAAGAGCACCTCCTACAGCCAGGGCCCCGCACACGGCCGCACAGTCGCGGCCACTCCGCCCCCCCCCCCCACCGCCACGGGACTGGAAGCTTCTATCTGCTCGTTCCTCGTTCAGCAGACCGCCTGCCCCACATTGCTGCTGGGCATTCCCACTGAGGGTCACAAATTTCCCTGCCTGACTCCCCCGGCACTGACTCCCCAAACCCTTCCTTCTCCTAGGAGCTCACAGCCGAGCCTTTCTCCGTGGAACTCAGAGGCCGGCCCGCATAGCAGGTTCTCATTCCTCCCCTCTCCATCTCCCCTCAGGTCCTAAAAGCCTTTAAACAAGTCACCTATGCCTAAGTTTAGTAGCTGACTTAACTGGGTACAAAGCCACACATAGGCAAAGGAATGAGTCTCTAATGGTGTAATATTAGGCAGCAGACAGCCAGGTTTAGGGGAACAGGACGCTCTCTGGTGGGTTTTCCTGGTGTCCCTGAGGTCACAAATAGCTGGTCCTGATTCTGCCAGGGAGGAAGGCTGACCCAAACCCCAGGATGGACTTAAGGAGCAGGTGTGTGCTCACTGACCACCCAGGAATAAGCCCGGAGGCCGTGTGGGGCAGGCCCAGGGCAGCGAGGGCCAGAAGCATGAGCAGAAGGGTCAGCTCCCCTGAGGTGGGGCTGGGTAAAAACTGGGCTCCTACGTCCCACCTGCTTCCTGGGAACCTGAGCCCAATCTGTGAGCATCTCTGATCCAATGACTCACACCCTTGCCCCCAGCTCTGGGGACGGCACGAGGGGTCCCGACCTCTGGAGTCCAGGGTCCAAGAGTCAGGCGGGGCCTGGAGGAAGCAGAGTCGGCCGGCCTTGGTCTTCCCCAGAGAGCCAACAGGACACCTGGGTACTTGCTTCCTGTCACACTCTGGCCCCGTTCCAGAAGGGAGCTGAGGTTGGAGCCCATGTTTCCCACCATGACCTACGGCCTGCCTCCTCAGGTCAAACGTTAACAGTTCAGGCAACCTCCCCCTGCACTCCCCTCCCCAGCGGCAAGCCACGGAACCCCACCTCGCTGGCCGAGGTCTCAAAGCCGGCTCCCAGCTGAGGCGGTGAGGGCGCGGCCCGCCAGGATGCCCCATGCCGCAAAGCAACACGGTGCCTGGGGCTCCCGGCTACCCCCCATCCCCATGTGAGAGGGAGGCTGGTCTGGGGTGGGGCTGTCTTGGGGGCCGCTACGATTTTTGCCCCCTTTCTAAGCACCCTGGGGACCTGGCGCTGGGACATGCCCCAGCTGCCTCCAGCTGCCAAGTCCATGGAGAAGTGAGGCCGAGCTTGCGTGTCTCAGGCAGGCGGGGGGCTCCGGGAGGGAGTGCTGGCCGTGGGTCAGCAGAGCACGCAGCCATCCGAGACGCCCATGGTCCTGGGATGTCCTGGGGCCAGGACACCGGATCTGAGCCAAGGACTCCTGTGCCCACCCCAGTGCAATCTGGGCTGTGAATGTATCAAACCCTGGGCACGAGGGGCTGCGGGGGTGGGCCTGAGTGGGTGCCAGCGGCAGTGGGGGCCCGTCCTGCTCTCCCCGGGGCGGCGTGGGGCAGGGGCTGGCACGGGAACAGCTGCCATGTGGCTTCTGTCAAACTAAGCCAGGCCCCCACGTGGGGCCCTCTGCTGGGTCCTTCTCTGATCCAGTAAGTGGTGGATCCCTGCCCCTTCCCGACTGAGTCTCAACCACAGAAAGGGACACTGAGTGACCAGTCCCGGGGAGGGGGCAGGTGAGAGCCGGTGGCCCCAGCACTGTGAGCAGGCACCCGGGTCAGCACTGTGGGGCTCAGAATGTGGACCCCCAGGCCCCCTTCCCACTCTCTGCTCTCTCCTCCTGCCCAGCCAGGTCCCAGGGGATTCTCTCTTCAATCCTAGTTAGAAGCTATCTGACTTCATTAAGAAATTTTAGCACACTGAATCTTCACCAGCTGTCAAATTACAGTGAGGGCAGGGAGATAGGGTGAGGGCAGGGAGATAGAGTGAGGGCAGGGAGATCGGCCAAGTCTCTAGAACGGGAGGGGCTTGGGCTGCCAGGGAGGCCCGCCGCTGTGTTTCTGGGGGCTGCCATCTCTCCCTGCACTGCCCGAACGGCCCCGGCCCGCACCCCAGTCTGGCCGCGCGCCCATCTCTGCTCCGCGGCCTCTGGCCCGACACGTCCTCCTGTCCCGCTGGACGGAGCATCCTCACCACCCTCACCGTCCCCGCGGCCCCGCCGGGGCGTCCGGAGCAGGCAGGCTCGCGGTGAGACCACCCGGCCGGTGCAGACCGGCAGCCCAGCTCGAGGTGGTGGTGGGGCTCCCCCCCGCCCCGCACCACCCATAATCGCTGCCCGCGGCGCTGCTCGCTGTTCAAGTTTGTCGTGGGCGTGCGCGCTCAGCTTTGGAGCGGGCAGTCCAGCCGCGCCCGCACGGAGGGGGCGTCGGCACCTCCCCCGCCACCCGCGAGACAGACAGGCGGACACACACGCACACACGCTCCCCCCACCGCGCCCCTTCCTTCAGCGCGCGGGGCTGGGGCGCGCGCACTCGGCGACAGTCCGGCCCCCGCCCGGGCCCGCGGTAATGGGGGGACCCCGCGCGGCGGCCCAGGCTCGGGGGCTCGGCCCCTGGGGGCCCGCGAGGGGAAGGCCGGTCCCCGGCTCCTACCTCGCTGGAGCGGCAGCGGCCCGGCGCTGGTCGAGGGTCCCTCGCCGGCTCGGCACAGGGCTCTGGATCCCGCCCCGTCCGTCAGTCCGT
>SJYC01106820.1:0-29113 GCA_006408675.1 Madoqua kirkii | reverse complement strand
GGGGCCTGAGCTCAGGGGGAGCTGCTCTGTGGGGCTGGCAGACACCGCAGCCCGGCTCCTGTCTCGCCGCACGCGCCTTCGCGTGTCGCCGCCCTTGGCTCCCAAGCAACCCTCCAGGTGAGGAGGTGAGTCCCTGCTGTTCCACACGAGGAAGCAGAGGCCTCAAGAAGCATCTGCCCCAGAAGTAAGGACATGAGGGCGCTCGAAGAGGCTGGCACGCTCCGGCTCACAGGCGTCACTTCCTCGGGTGGACGCAGCTGCTCGAGGGGCCCTGGGCTGCCCCCCACCGCCTCAGGCGCCCGGACTGCATGCCCCTCCTTGCTGGTCACCCCCGCAGTTCCGTCCAAGCTGTTTCACAGCCCTGCCCGCCTGAAGCCCACTGAGGGGCTGGCGGGTCTCCCACAGGGGCCTACAAAGCCCTGAGCCCCTGCTCCCACAGGACTGCTCTTGCCCCCCTGGAGCGGGGCCTGGGCCGGGAGCGGTCACACAGCCGCGCAGTCCTTGCCGGGTGACTGAGCAGCCGCTCGTATCCCCCACTGGCTGCTCTCCAAGCTGCCCTCCCTGTCCCCCAAGCCCAGCTGTCCAGCCCCTGCTCCTGTATCTGTCCCCTTGGCAACCAGACTGTAGCTTATAAAACAGTTCCAAGGGCAGGGGACCCCATCTACCAGATGAAGACTCTTCTCCATCACAAAAGCTGAGAAAGTGGCCGAGTGCTCAAGAAAACAGCGTTGAAAGGAGGGCCTGGTTGGGCTGAGAGCTCCAGAGCGGGGTGGGCAGGGGCAGGGACCTCGGCAGGAAGGGTCTGCAGGTGCCTGGGAGGAGGGCCCACGCGGGCACAGCTCCCTGTGGGCTCGGGAAGCGCGCTGGAGGTGGAGCGGTGTGGCAAAGGTGATGATTGCAGCCCGACCCGAGACTCTGTCCTGCTCTCTGCTGGTCCAGGAGACCTTCTGCCTGGCGACTCCTGGGGCTCAGGATGCAGAGAGGATGAAGGGAACAGGTCCGAAGAGAAACCTGGGCGCGGACCCCGAGGAAGGGGCGCGTGTTTCTCACCGAATCCACAGACGCTGGCCGCGTGGCCCCCTCCCACCGGGCCCTGCTCAGGCTGCTGCAGCCGGGCCACTCCGTGCGAGGACGCCCTGGACCTCCCAGCGGTCAGCCCCCACACCTCCTCCCTGCCCCTGACCCCAGCCAGCGCCAGGTGCCCTCTGTGTCTGTGGAGCCACCAGTCTGGACGCTTCATACAAATGGAGTCTCGCGAGGCACAGCCCTGGTGTCTGGCTTCTTCCGCTGAGCGCAACGTTCTGGGCCCCATCCACGTGGTAGCTGCGTCAGTCCTCACCCCTTCCGCTCCTAACGTTCTACTGTATCACGATTTGTTTACCTTCTTACTGGCTGACGGGTATTACCTCTTGGCTGTTGAGAATGGTGTGATTGTGAACACAGGTGTACATGTATTTGGATTGTGTCTGTGGAGCCACCAGTCTGGACGCTTCATACAAATGGAGTCTCGCGAGGCACAGCCCTGGTGTCTGGCTTCTTCCGCTGAGCGCAACGTTCTGGGCCCCATCCACGTGGTAGCTGCGTCAGTCCTCACCCCTTCCGCTCCTAACGTTCTACTGTATCACGATTTGTTTACCTTCTTACTGGCTGACGGGTATTACCTCTTGGCTGTTGAGAATGGTGTGATTGTGAACACAGGTGTACATGTATTTGGACACCTGTTTTCAATTCGGGGGAATCCCATGGACAGAGGAGCCTGGCTGGCTATAGTCCACAGGGTCGCAAAGAGTCGGACACAACTGAGTGACTTCACTTCACTTCACTGGGTACATACATCAGAGCAGAATTGCTAGATCACAGGATAATTCTACGTTTAACTGTTTGAGGAACCGATAGAATTTTCTACAGAGGCAAACTGTATTCCCATCAGTAATGGATGAAGTTTCCAATTTCTCCACATCCTTCCTAATAATTGTTATTTTCCTTTTTAACATGATGGTGGTGAGTTTGCCATAGCCCTCCTCATGGGTGAGAACCGTGACTGATTTCCAGGACCAGGCGTCGAGGACACAGGTGGCGAAGGTGGGGGAGCTAGGAGCAGGCAGCGCCGGGCCCAGGGGCCTGTGAGCCGTGGAGCTTGTCCAGCGGCTCTGGCCGGCCTTCCAGAGTGAGCAAATGTCTGTGGGAGTCGCCGTGGCTCCCTCTGGGCAGGACAAATTCTCAATTCATGGGCCTGCTTCAGGTTACCTGGAAGCCTCCAGCTCCTGAGACCTTGATTCCGAGTGACAGGTGCCTCAGCCATCACGTGTAAAGATCACAGACACTGCTCACACTGGGGAGAGGAGAAAGTCTCCTTCCCTTGGCTCTTCTACTAGAAAATGTCTGACATGTCCTAGCAGGTCTGATGTCCATTCGTGGGAGAAAGCTTAGCTCAGGCTGTTTCCTGCCCCTTTTCAAGACAAAGATAATGATGGATGGCCCACTGGGGTGGAAGGCCAAGGCTGCTCGAAGCAGGGGGCGACCAGCTCTGGGGCACCCCCACTCCACAAGCGGTACCTCCACCCACCTGGGACTCGCTGATCCCAGCACGTGCACGCCAGGGTGAGAAGGACCTGAGAGTCCGTGTCATCTGTCAGCCACGAGGTGACTTGGGTAAGTTTCTTGATCCCTTAAGTTCTGGTCTCATCTTCCCTGGTGGCTCAGCTGGTAAAGAATCTGCCTGCAATTCAGGAGACCCTAATTTAATTCCTGGGTCGGGAAGATCCCCTGGAGAAGGGATAGGCTACCCACTCCAGTATTCTGGCCTGGAGAATCCCATGGACTGTGTAATCCACGGGGTCGCAAACAGTCGGAGACGGCTGAGCGACTTTCACTTTCGTCATCTGAAACAGGCACATAAAGCCTGCAACAGCCAGGCTGAGGGTTTGTGGAGAGAATGAAGGAAACGGGATCTTGGAAGCATTTAGCAGCACAGGGTCTGGTGAGAAGTGGCAGCTTTTTGTCATTATTTGTCACGTGCCCACTTATAAGTCTCTCTGGGGAGGGTAGCGCTCCCTGACTGGTCATCTACCAGCCTGCTGGGCACGTTCCAGCAAGCTGAGGGGCGGGGAGGGGCAGGGAGGGGCGGGGGGCCCACGTTGGGGCACCTGGTGCTGGGCAGCGGGCCGGCCAGGACCGGGACATACCCAGATGGCTCTGCAGAGGGGCTCCTGCTTGGGGGGGTCCCCTCGTGGGAGACAACACCCTGGAGGCCCTGCAGAGGCGGGGACAAGGTGGCTCCGGGGGTCATAGCAGAGCGTCCTGAGACACCGGGGAGGAAGCGCCCCGCTCTCCCTCCTCTCTGAGGTGACCGCCTGCCCCTGCGCCCAGCGCTACTCGAGGCTGCTCTTCGCCACCCCCGGGCTGCTGGCTGATGTCTGGAGACACCTTTGGCTGCCAATGGGTGTGAAGGGCTCCAGTGTCCAGAGGACAGAGGCGAGGGACGCCTCCGGACACCGGGATGGCTAGGAGAGTCCCCACAGCAGAGACTAGCGAACCCTCAAATGTCACGGTGAGATGCCTGTCGGGTTGAGAAATGTCAGGCGGAGAAGCCTTGAAAGGAATAAAGCAGATCCACGTGCACGTCCTGAGGGATGCGGGCAGGAGGCAGCTCCTGGGAGGCGGCTGGCTGCTGAGGGCGGTCCTGCTGTCTGTCCACGGCCCGGTAGAGGAGGGTCTGTCTTACTGCCGTACTGGTCCCGGCAGTCTCTGCCGTCAGGAGCCACGTTGCTCTCTGTGGAGGGAAAGCTCTGGGCAGGGGACTGGGTTCTGCTCCTTCCGAGTCCTGGCAGAGTCCTGGCCAAGCCTGGCGAGGGGTTGGGCTGAAGGTCCTGGGGAGGGGCCATGGTCAGGGTCAGGGGTCAGGGTCCTGGGGAGGGGCCGTGGTCAGGGTCAGGGGTCAGGGTCCTGGGGAGGGGTGGAAGCCTCACAGAGACACAGAATCACTCAGGGCTTTGGGGACCAAAAGACCGTCCCACCTTCCGCGTGATTTCTCTGTGCTTCCAGCCAAATAAAATCTCTCAGCATCTCCTCTCCAGCCTTTAATCTTTCCTCCAAAGTCAGCTTCTTGTTCTTTGCGCTGTTTTGCTATAAATCGTTCTCACTGCAGCAGTGTTTTGCCAGGGAGCCCTGGATAAGGACTTCTGGAAAAACCGTGCAGAAGACGTTCTTTCAGACTGAAAGCCCCCAGGACCTCTCTGATGTCAAGCTGGTCTCTCCCCACAGCCCTTCGCGGCGCCCTCAGGGCTCGGAAGGTCGTCGGAGGCGGCTCTCAGGACGTGTCCTCGCCCAGAACCCACAGTGTTCCGGCCACGAGGCCGCTGGGGTCCTGAGCTTGGCTCACACCATGAGGACCCAGCCCCCAGGGCTCTAGAAGACCCACGGCCTCCCCAAGTCAGCCCAAAGTGCGGCCCAGGACGGTGGCCGGGGCTTTCCTGACAAGCTTCGACGTAGCCACAGCCCCGACCCCCAGGGACCGCCCGGCGCTGCCCCCGCCGACAGGACAGGCGGCTCCTCTCCTCAGGCACAGGGGACTGGACTGCCTGGAGCCTGAGCCCTAGCAGCCTCCCCATGGGCTGACCCAGGGGGCCCCAGGTCAGGGGCCTCCCGGCCTGGCCCGCTGGGAGGAGCCAGGAGGAGGCGGCTCGGCTGAGATGTTGAGAAAACAGGCGAAGCCGCGAGGCAGGAAGGCCTTCAGCGGCCACGCGCTGTGTGCCTCTGGTTATGTAACTCTCGAGAACCACAGCGTCCCGGTGGGGAGGCTCAGCCATTGCCAGGGGCTGGAGCGGGGGCGCCGCGTTTCCAGACGGAGCGGCCCTGGTCTTGAATACAGTGGTGGTCCCGGGGAATCTGTGCCCACGACCGAGTTCACAGAAGCACACCAGCAAGGAGGGCCTGCTCAGAGCGGGCTCAGCCTGTGGGCGCTCAGTAGCTCCTTCCTCGGTTGAGGTCCTGATCTGGATCCTGTGCTGTGGTTATGTAAGCCATCGCCGTGGGGAAATCGGGGTGGTGGGTAGGCGGGAACTCTGTATTATTTTTGCAAGTTCTTTTGAGTCTTAAATGATTTCAAAATAAGAGATTTTAGAGAGAGAGAGCTGAGATGCTGACATGCATGACAGAGCCTCCCCAGAGCGCCGCAAATCCGGAGATTTCCAGGCCCGGGGGCCCGTCCAGGCCGGCTGCAGGCGAGAAGCGGAGCAGGGCAAGCTCCTGGTGCATGAGGCTTGGTGCACATTTTTTATTATTTCCTTAGGAAAAAATTCCCCCACTGCAGAACTGCTGTGTGTAAGCGCATTTTTAAGACTCCTGTTACTGGTGCCAAATTTCCCTCTAGAAGGATTGTACCAATTTGTACTCCCACCCGCAGCGCAGGGGACGGCTGGCTTTCCCAGGGCTTGCCAAAACTGGGTTTTAATCTTTAAAGAAGGCTTAATTTTTGCCAGGGTAATACATAGAACTCGAAGTCTTGTTGTTTTTTTTTTTCCTCCAGGAATTCTAAATTCATGAACTGACTTGGACCACGCGAGTGGCTACTCACCTGGAGACTTGAGTCTATTTATCTTTTATTTAGTTATCTGTCTGCTTCATGAAGTTGCATTTCAGTGTCAAGCCCCTGAAGGGTCACTAAAGAAAGGCTATGTGAAGCTTGCTCCTGCATTTATCGTTACATAAAACCTCAAACACACAGAGGACATCACTTCTTCCATTGCTCAACCTCTCTTCTGTATAATGAAACCGCACCCAAGGTTTGCTTTCAGGATTCAGTGCTAGGAAAGGCTCTCATTCCTGGAGGAGCACACAAGCTTCCTCTTTTCCAGGCTGGGAAAACCCCGTAACGGAGCATCGATCCCAGTTGTTTTGGCTGCTGGAAATGCAAAGCCATCATGAAGATCAGTCACAGCAGTGGCTAGCTCTGGTGGGAAATATAGCTCTGTTCCTCTTGTCTTTGGCCCTGACCTTCTGTTTTTATTATTTACTTGATGTGTTTTACATGTAAGCTGCTTCAGATCCTATGGGCCAAGGCAAAGGCCGAGACTTCTCTTGACTATGAGCTCTGCTGTTCACAGAGAGCCCTGCCCCGGCGCCTGACACAGTCCTCACGGAGACGTGTGTTGAGTGAATAAAGGACAGAAGCTGACAGCAGAGCGACAACAGAATTGACGTTGGTTGAAAAGAAACGCAAGTTGCTTTTTGATCCAAGAGCAAGAGAGTGTCACCAAGAGAAGCAGAGCTTCAGGAAGCCGAGCCAGAAGGAAAAAATACCAGGAGTCTCAAAAATGTTCAGTGTTTCTATTTCTGGGAACCCAACTGAGGAAATGATCCAAAGTGCCTTCAAAATTTCAGGAACAAAGACGTTCATCACTGAGTTGTTGAAAATAATTAAAAAACTAGAAATAACCTAAAGTCCAGGAATAGGGGAGTCAGTGAGAGAGCTAAGGTGGTGGCCGTTTCACGTGCTCAACACGAAGAGTGTTGGGAACTGCGCGGCCGTCCAGCGGTCAGGACTCCACATTCTCGCTGTGAACCCAGGTAGGATCCCTGGTTGGGAACTAAGATCCCACAAGCCCCGTGGCGCAGTCAAAAAAGGAGAAAGAATTCTTAATGACTCGAAGGAAAATGTATGCAGTAATATTACGTGGAGAAGCAGGATACAGAAGCGTCCACTCGCCACGTTTTCTCACAGTGTGAGACGACACGCAGAGAGAAGGGCGGCAGTAACCTGCAGTGTGGTCGGCGAGTGCCTATGGTTGTGTGATCATGGGTGAATTTCATCATTTTCCCTTGATTTTTCTGTATTTCCCAGGTTTTCGACAACAAGCATGTATTTTATGATAAAAAAGAAAAGAAAGAGTCAGGAGGCGAGCTGCCTCCCTGGAACGCCCTGGGGCTCGAGCTTGCTGCCGCCGAAGGTGCAGCTCGAGGCTGCTTGCTACTTCTGCTGACAGTGGTCAGGGCCCCGGAAGGCTCACCCACCGAGGCTGCGCTGCTTATAAAATGTGTCCACAGACTCCGCGTGGCCCTCAGGCCCTCTCCCCTAGAGTACGGGCTAGACTTGGTTACTCGCTGCCAAGAGAGCAAATGCGGGGAGTGACAGTGTGTGTCGCTCAGGATAAATGGTCGAGGCACCGCTTCTGCCTTGTTCTGTCTCGAGTCACCTGCTTCTGGGTCAACACCGCCACTCTGTCGGATATTTGAGCAGCTCAGCGGAGACCCAAGCTGGGCTCCCCAGATGGCTCAGTGGTAGAGTCTGCCTGCCCGTGCAGGAGACACAGGTCTGATCCCCGGGTCGGGAAGATCCCCTGGAGGAGGGAGCGACAACCCATTCTGGTTTCTTGCTGGAAAACTCCATGGACAGAGGAGGCTGGTGGGCTCCAGTCCATGGGCTCGCAAAGAGTAGGCACGCCTGAGCGCTAGCGTGTGGAGGCCCGATGGGGAGCAGCTGAGCCTCGCGGCGGGGGCAGGGGGACGTGTCTTCTCCGAAGCAGACGCCCCCCTGAACGACCTGCCGGACCCCGTGAGAGCCCGTGGCGAGCAGGGCTGCTGCGGAGGGTTCTGAGAGACAGGGTGCAGCTGTTCTCTCTCCACCCACACCCAGACAGCTCAAAAAAGAAGAAAGTCAGGTGAAGGTGGGAGAGAGCCTTCCAGAAAGTTACAGAAGGGCCTCTGGTCTCAGAGGCACCAGTCAGCTGAGAAAAGGAAGCTTCCCCTGGGTGATGGGGTGGGCTTTGGCGGGAAGCCGTGAGGGGAGAGGCCCCCAGGAAGGCCCCATAACCCCAGCCAGGCTGTCTCTTTGGCCTCCTATGCTTGCAAGGTCAGGAAGGTCAGAGACACCTCACTGCGCTGCTCAGAAGTGTGTGACTAGAAGCAGTTAATTAAGCTGGGCCTCAGCTTCTGGTCCGTGACAGGAACCCCAGCTCTATTCTGGGAGGCGTGCTGAGGACTGAAGGGGGTGGTCACATGGCAATTCCTCCAGAGCAAGAGCTGGATCAGAGTCAGCCCTCTCCCTCCTCCCTGTTTAATGATTTCCCTGCGGTTTTGACCCCTCCCATCCAGCCTTTTCTCCATCAGACCACAGCCTCCCGCCCCTTCCTCCGAGAAGTCCCCCTAGCATGGGTCACATCTGTGCTCTTCCAGTTGGCTCAGCTTGTCTGGTGTTGCTCCCCTGGGGATTGTTAGTTAACTTCTTGGACTTTACTTTCCTCTTCTGTAAAATGGGCACAGCAAATAGGACCCACCTCAGGGAGTCACCGTGGGCTTTAAAAAATGCGCTTGAAGAAACCAGAATGGTGCCTGGCGTGCTCCCGGCACTGTGTGTGCACGTGCGCTTGTGTGTGGCTCATCATCTGCGCCGTACCCTTCCTTATCTTTTGCCATCTCCCCCGTGTCTGCTGAGCCCACACTAACTCTCCCGCCTGCCCCGCCCCGCCCCGCCCTCCCGCGCCGGGGGCTGGTCCCGTGAGCGGTGCAGCTGCGCCTGATTTTACCCCAGAGCCCAGGACAGGCCAGGAGAGCCGACCCCAGGGCGCCAGTGGTCACTCAGGCGCCATCGCGGCAGCGGCAGCCCCGGCCCCGGCGCTGGGCTGGTGGCGAGCCGGACAGCCGGGGTTCCCGCAGCAGAGGCTGGGGGAGGGCTCGGGGCCGACGCTGAACTCGCTCCTGTGCGCCGCCGTGTCGCCGCCATCAGCCTGCAGGGACCTCAGGAGCGTGGCCGTGACGCAGCGGCGCCTCGGGTCACAGCCGGCCAGGCTGCGGGCAGGCTGGGGCCGTTCCCTCATTCCTTCCACAGACAGGAGCCGCTGCCGCCTGCCAAGCACGCTTCTGGGCGCTGGGGTCCAGCAGGGAATGGGTGCACACACTCGGTTTTCCGGGAGAACTTGCATTCTGATGGTAAAGGGCACACACGTGCACACACACTGACACACACGAGTGAATGATGGAGTCAGCACTGTCTGAGCCCGCCTCCTACCTGTGGAACCTGATGTCACGAGCCAGGCTGGGCGAGGCTGGTGGGCAGTGGCAATGTTTAAAGGTCATGGGGAGCCGCTGGACGGCTTTTCACAGGGAAGGGACCTGCTCAGACAAGGTCACGCTGGCTTCTGGCAGAGGGCCGTGGGGGTGGCGAGGGCGGCCTCAGGGCCCCCGCAGGGAGACCCTGGATGGTGGTCCCAGCGGCTGGCCTGAGGACTTTCCTGAGGCAAGGATCTCAGCGCTGGCAGCGCTGCTGTCGGGCTGGGTCCGCCCTGGCTGTGGGCGCCTGCGGGCTGTAGGATGCTGACAGTGTCTCTCCTCTTTGGCCCCTGCCTACTGGACGCCCGTGCACTTGTCTCCAGACACGATGACCAGAACTGTCTCGACGCTGCCCAAGGCCCGCTGGGGACAAAGTCTCCGCTGTGGGGAGTCGCAGCAGGCCCAGTGGGACCTGCTGACGAGCTGGATGCAGGTGGACAGAGTGGACGCAGGCCACAGGCGGCGTGGAAACCTGCCCACGACCCGGAGGGGCAGGAGCGGGGGGCGGGGACCATAGGCACCCCTCAAGCCAGGCGACCTGCAGAGCTGACCAGGCGGCGAGCTGGTCACAGGCCCGCCAGAGGCCGCCCTGTGCCGGGGAGGGCACAGGCTGTGGGCACCGGGTGTAGGGGCGGGGGGCGGCTTCCAGGGCAGCGCAGCCTCCGTCTGGAGGGTAATGATGGTGAACCGAGCGCAGCCCGCCTGGCGCTCAGGCCTCCCGCGGCCTCCACAGTGCCAGGCGACCTCCCACATGCTCTGGCCCTGGGGCTGCCCCACGGTCTCGCTGCGGGGTCACCCGTGACCGCGAGGAGAAGTGCTGCGCTGCCGCCGAGGGTGCACGCGAGACCGAGGACACGAGGGGATGGTCATTGTCTTTATTCGAACACACAGGCTTCCAAACTACAGTTAATGTGTCTAACAGAGCGTGTCATGCAGCAGAGGTCAGAGGGGACGCGCCAGAGCAATGCAGCAGCCTGCAGGCCCGTCTCGGCCACGAGACACCAAACGCGACCGGACGCTGGACGGCCTCCGCCCGCCATCAGTAGGTAGGTGCCCACACAGAAGGGAAACCGCAGCTGCCAACCCTGCCTCCTCCACACAGATTTGGGGTCTGACTGACAAAGGACGGTTTTCCATTAACAATTTAAACCCGGTGTGTCCTTCAACCCTCCCCCCACAACAGAGCAAAAGCAATGATTTCAAGCGTCTCTGATTGTCTATAAAAGATATTCTGAAGGAGTCTAATAGAGGAGAGATGAGGTGAATTTTTAGACTCAGAAGAATCACAGCCTTCATGGATGATTTTGAATAGTCCCCTCAAGAATCACATTTTTCCAGGGAGAGTATCAACAAAAGGCTACCAATAGTCAGGAATAAAACTCCTGGAGTTAAGCTGAGGCAACAAGGACACAGTTGTTTAACTGGAAAATGCGATGCCACCTTTTAACTTATTTTAGAAAAACAGCTCTTAGAAAGTAGACTCGACGCTGTTTTCTGACAAGCGGGTTCTGTCTGCTCACACGGGAGGCGGCACTGACGGGCATGTTTGCCGCTTTCTCTGGATGATGGGGCAGTTCCGAGCTGCCTTCTCAGAGACCCTGAGAACTGCACACGCTCTTACACTGCATCACTGAACTTTTCCCAAACAACTGAGACCTGGGGACCCTGGGACGGGAGACAGAGCGGAGGAAACACCCCCCTCCCAGGCCAAAAGGTGGCTGCAGAGCCTTGAGGAGCAAGAAAAGGGCCCCCAGGGACCCCGCAATCCTGGAGCCACATGTGTGCAGAGAGCAGGAAAGCTTCTTTCTCGTGGTCCAGAGTTTTCCGACTTTAGACAGTGGTCCCCAGTGTCTATTAAAAGCATCAGGGACGTCTTCCTTCCAGTCACTGTGAGGGGGCCCGCACCTCGCTAGCGGGGGCCAGTCCTGCACGGGAGTGCAGGTCCCAGTGCTCCGGGTGGCCCTCCCCAGCTGAGTGGCTTCCAAACTACAGTTAATGTGTCTAACAGAGCGTGTCATGCAGCAGAGGTCAGAGGGGACGCGCCAGAGCAATGCAGCAGCCTGCAGGCCCGTCTCGGCCACGAGACACCAAACGCGACCGGACGCTGGACGGCCTCCGCCCGCCATCAGTAGGTAGGTGCCCACACAGAAGGGAAACCGCAGCTGCCAACCCTGCCTCCTCCACACAGATTTGGGGTCTGACTGACAAAGGACGGTTTTCCATTAACAATTTAAACCCGGTGTGTCCTTCAACCCTCCCCCCACAACAGAGCAAAAGCAATGATTTCAAGCGTCTCTGATTGTCTATAAAAGATATTCTGAAGGAGTCTAATAGAGGAGAGATGAGGTGAATTTTTAGACTCAGAAGAATCACAGCCTTCATGGATGATTTTGAATAGTCCCCTCAAGAATCACATTTTTCCAGGGAGAGTATCAACAAAAGGCTACCAATAGTCAGGAATAAAACTCCTGGAGTTAAGCTGAGGCAACAAGGACACAGTTGTTTAACTGGAAAATGCGATGCCACCTTTTAACTTATTTTAGAAAAACAGGCTCTTAGAAAGTAGACTCGACGCTGTTTTCTGACAAGCGGGTTCTGTCTGCTCACACGGGAGGCGGCACTGATGGGCATGTTTGCCGCTTTCTCTGGATGATGGGGCAGTTCCGAGCTGCCTTCTCAGAGACCCTGAGAACTGCACACGCTCTTACACTGCATCACTGAACTTTTCCCAAACAACTGAGACCTGGGGACCCTGGGACGGGAGACAGAGCGGAGGAAACACCCCCCTCCCAGGCCAAAAGGTGGCTGCAGAGCCTTGAGGAGCAAGAAAAGGGCCCCCAGGGACCCCGCAATCCTGGAGCCACATGTGTGCAGAGAGCAGGAAAGCTTCTTTCTCGTGGTCCAGAGTTTTCCGACTTTAGACAGTGGTCCCCAGTGTCTATTAAAAGCATCAGGGACGTCTTCCTTCCAGTCACTGTGAGGGGGCCCGCACCTCGCTAGCGGGGGCCAGTCCTGCACGGGAGTGCAGGTCCCAGTGCTCCGGGTGGCCCTCCCCAGCTGAGTCCTCCCACAGGCTCCTAGTGATTGGAATCTTATGAAGTCATTGGAATCAATGGAATCTTATGAAATCTTACGAACTCATTTTAAAATAAAATGAGTTTTATTTTAAAAACTCATTTTAAAGAAGAATTGATTTATTAAAGTTCTCTATAAAAAAGTACAAATAGCCCAGTATATTCAGATGTTCTGTTGGAATGAACAAATTAGTTTTTTCCATAAGGTTTCAAAAAGTCTTTGGAGCCTGTGGGCCATAGTGCGGGTTATCATAAGGCTGTTTGATGACTGAGTTGGACACACACAATTATTAACTATCAGCTGATCACACAGATCAGAGGCACTGGGGTCCTAATCTCAGCTTCTAACCCTCCTGAGGGCCCCGCGTTACAGGATTAACGGAACTGTGGCTGCGCCTTTCTCTGTGGCCGCCTCCCCAGCCTGTGACTTGGGTGACTTTTCTAACAGCAGACACAGCGTCGATAGCTGGCTGCCTCCACCCAAACGGGAAGCGGTGGGAAGGCTGACAGTCACTGTACTTCATAAAGCGGAACCCAAGCAGCTCAAGGAAAAGGCTTTAAAAGCCATCTCCCAACACCCCCTGTTAGGTTGCAGCCTGGCGACTACCGGCCAGGGGACCCTTCCCTGCTCTCCAGATGCCAAGAGTCACGTCTGGTTCCCGGCCTGGTGCCGGGGCCATGAGGATGATTCGGGCGCCTGGCGGGGCAACAGACGCGGCTGCCCCTGCGGGGCCTCGAGAAGCAGGAGACAGTGCACCAGACTGCGGTGAGAGGGTGCCTGTCACGGTGCTTCCTTTCTGGGGCTTTAAAACTGGACGGCCACCACTCTGCCTTCCTGCAGCTCTGAGAAAACACCCCCAGCACCACACTCAGATTTCCACTGGGTGCCCTGGGTGTGGGGGCGCCTGCGGAGTCCGGTGATTTTGCCCTTTCTGCCTGGCCCCGCCCCGGGCTGCAGGCCTCCGCCGGGGAAAGCCGGTGCCCGTCCAGCTGCAGGACACTCGGGCCCCGCCCAGAGCTGGGAGCCCCTTCCCGGGGCGGGGGCCAGGGGCCAGCCGTGGCCTTTTGGACGCTCTCTCGGGCAGGAGCAGCAAACTTGCTCTCAAGCCAGCTACGCCCTGCCGGGCCCTCCCCCTCCCGGCTTCCTCCTGCTTCGGGCGTCCGTCAGCCCTTCTGCGCCCAAGCCCGCCCTTGCCTGGACCCCTCGGCCCCCTCCCACGACCTCTCCCAGCCCAGAGCGAAGCAGGGGCCCTCGGGGCCGTGACCCTGCGTCCCGTGCCCTGCCCAGACAGTAGTCATCTGCCTCACGCTAATGGCATCAACCTGGGTCCTCACGGTCTTCCATCCGACCTTCTCAGCCCAGGTTTCCAAAGACCTCTACACCCTCTGATTTTCTCCCAAATTCCTGATAAGAAAGCCTAACACACCTCCCTCCGAGGACACAGCGGGCGGTGACCCTGCAGGATGGTGAGCTCAGTCGTCGCCACCGCCCAGACCTGGGGCTCCCGGACCTCCCACCCGCTGGCCGCTTGGACCTCCCGGGAACCCTGCAGGCAGTGCACTCCAGGCGCTTCCTCAAACCAGGCCCGTGTGGGTTTAAACAAGACGCCCAGAGGAGGGGCGACCCCTCCCATCGGCCTGCAGCCTCGCAGGACCGCCCCGCCCCGCCCCAGCGGCCACCTCCGCAGGAAGGGGACATGACCTTCTGAACAGCCTCTGGAGCCACGGGTCCGGATTTCCCGGGGGCTGCTGCTGCCGGGCCCACAGGCCCCAGCGATACCGCTGGTCCTTCCGGGTTGCTCAGGGGCCTGACCCCTTGAGGCCTCCTCCTTCTTCCAACCCTTTGGCAGCTCCTCCCTGGGCTTTATTTTGCCAGACCCCCATGAAGGGGGTGAACCCACAGAACTTCGGTTCAACCCACTCTGCTAACCGTCACCTACATGGCGTGCGCTTTCAACAGAACTATCGTGGGACGCTCAGTCTCTTAAAAAGCGTCAGCTTTGATCTAAATTCGGGGCATAGCCACGCACCGACTCGCCCCAGCACAGTGACCCTAGCTGACCCTGACTTCCCCCGTTGCCCCCAAGTCTGTCTTCAAGCCCGCAGCCGCTCCCACAGGGCTGGCCCCACACAGGGGTTTCCGCATGTTCACAAAGGATGGAAGCCAGCTGGGATGCGGGGCAAGGTTCCGGAGAAAGAGGAACAACTTGGAGGTGTGTCGGCCTCGGGAGGCCGGAGCGGCTTCCCCGGCTCAGCGCCTGCTGGGGAGCATGTGGTTTGAGCCGCCTTTCCAGGCTGCCCTCCCCTCGCCCGGCGCCTGCCTGGGGGCCTGTCCTGGGGTGGCTCCACTCCAGGCAGGGTGACCGGCTCTGTTTCTTGGGTTCTCTATACCTGGGTCCCTTTCCATCAACCAAATGAGGTGTGGGGAGGACGGGCCAGGCCCGCACAGACCCCCATGGGGGCCCACGGTCCAGCAACGGGGGCCGAAGAAGCTCCTCTTTGCTGGCCCACCCTGGTCTACCCTCTTTCCTCGCCGCCGCCTCCTCCAATCGCAAGTTCCCGGGCTGGCGAGGCCTCTCATCTCCTAAGGCCCCTCAGGGGTGCTGTGTCAGCGGAGCATCAGGAAAGAGCCAGAACGTGAAAATGAGCAGACGCAACACGGGGAGACGCTAGGGAACAGCGGGGAGCAGAGCACTCCCGGGATGACTGACGGCCGGCCCTTCACACGCGCTTCCTGCTGCTGGCTCCCCCAGGCCCTCGCTGCAGCGCTGTCTCACTGACGTGCTTCCCCCAAGACCCGGAGACAGCGCCCGGCCTCCCGAGCGCGTCTGCGGACCGCTCGGGCCTGGCCTCGCCATCTGAAGGTGCGGAGCAGACACTGGGCTGTGCCAGGGCTGGCAGGCTCCTGGGGCGTCCACGCACCCGCGTCGGGAAGGGCTTCCCAAGTCACTAGCAGCAGCAAGGCTGCAGGAGGGAACAGAACAGACGGGCCAAGTCTGGCCTGGGACCGTGAGGAGGCCACAGCGGCACCGAACGGTCCCCGCGGCCCCAGGAGGGAGAGTGACGCAGGGCCAGGGCACAGGTGGTGCCGGAGGCCAAGGGTGGGGGGTCTCACCTCAACATTATCTTCCAGAGAAAACTTCCGTTTGTGGGTAGAATTAAACATTTATACACATATATACCTTATTGATCATGTAAAGTAGCCATTCGCTTTCAAAATTAGATCTACTGCAATAAAAAATTAATAAAGCTGCTCTAGTGCCAAGGCAGGGAACACGGAGCGGGGGTGCGGAAGAGGGAGCTTTGCAAGGGGGGAAGGACGCTAAAACTTAGTCATAAAAGCGAGTTAGAAACAAGAGCCTTCACAAATATAGCACAGTTGTGTCTTATAAAATTATTATAATACTCTTTATACTTGATACGATTATATCAGTAATATAGATTCACTTGTTATTAGGTTTTTATAAACATGCAAAGTTCATTGCATGATGCGTTTGCAAAACATATTAAAATCCTTCCAGCAATAAAGCCTCTTGGAGCTGACATGCATCCAGGCTTCCTGACGGCAGCGCAGGCGTGTCACTGGACACGACACCCTGGGGGACCGAGACTGTGCTGCGCACCTCAGAAGACGGGGACTGGGTGCTGGGTCCTGGGGCTGCGGCTGGAGCCGCACCGGGTGAGCTGACTGTACATCGTACTCTCATGGACACCGCGACCCGCTCAATAAATAAGTACAAAAGGGGTGGGGTGCGCGCTTCCACGCCCCAGGCAGCAGGCAGTGAGACAGCAGTGTGTGGACGGGGTTGGCTAACAACACTGTGAGTAGTGGCATGAAGGCTGATGGCACCCTGGATCCAGAGTCGTCTCCTGGAGGTTATGAATGTCACACACACACACACAGACACACACACACTGGTCTGTCCTTGATCTGATTTCTTGTGCTCATTTAGCGGACTCCTTAGAAGATTTGGCCTCTTAAAAAGAAAATGCAAGTAGCGAAACAGTTATCGAGCAAGTCGGGTACAAGATGACAGACGCCCCCAACACCCATCTAGGGCTCTCTTCCTCCTCCTAAGCCAGTGACCGCAGTGCGGGAGCCAAGAGCCGGTACAGCCGTCAGCGCCTGGGGGCAGTGAGCTTGCAAACTGGACTAGACTTCTCCCAGTCTCTGGGGTTCCGGGGACAGTGTCCATGGAGGCAGAGGACACAAGCGGCGGGTTTTCTGAAGCCCCCCCAACGCCCGAATCCTGCCTGGCTCGCGCTCTGGGACCCCCATTCTTTTATTCCAAAGACGTGGTGGGTGGAGATGTTTCTGGCCCCCTACACCGTGTGGTTCATTTGAACACCTCTGATCGGGAAATCTGGATGGTGAAAATCAACAGAGGGTTTGGGAAGCACATCAAACGGTACCAAAAAAAGGGGGGGGGCAGAGTCTGTCTGCTTTCCGGGAAGGGTCAGCCCCCGCTAGACGTCACCTCTACGAAGCGGAGCTGGCGCGGCCCATCGTCCGCGGAGATGCCGCGCCGCGGGCCGCCACCCTAGTTCTCAGGCCTCCTCCCGGAAGGGCCGCGGCCTCAAGCTCTAGGGTGGGGGCGCTCCCGGCGGGCGCGCGGCTTCCGCGGAGTCTCAGGCCGCGCCCTGCAGCACGGGGTGCACGAACTGGGGGTTGACGTACGAGAAGCCTTCGAAATCCGACTGGTCGATGTTCGCGATGACCAGCTGGTCCGGCGGCGTCAAGACGGGCTGCCCTCGCGTGAAGAACTTGTCGAAGTTCTCCGCCCCCTTGCCGCACTGCGGAGAGAGGGGAAAGCAGGGGTCGGTAGGGGCTCCGCCGCCGACCCCGGGGCAGGGGCAGCTCGCCCAGGGGCGGGCCGGGGCTGCGGGGCTTGCGGCCGAGCGGCGGAGGGCCGGGCCGGGCACGGCCATCGCCCCCGAGGTCACTCGCCGGGAGTCGGCCAACAGCCGGGAACCGGAAGCCAGGCGGGGGACGGCGCGCGGGGAGGCGGCCCGGCCGCGCCTGGACCCGGTCTCCTGTGTTCCGCCCACACTCTGCGCTGCCCCTCGGAGCCACGAGGAGACCCCACAGGCTCGGCCACGGGTCCCCCGCCAGCTAGCAGGCCGGGAAGTCGGGGGGTGCGCACAGTCGCCCCTGACCTGAGAGGCTGGGGGCCTGTCCCACGTTGGGTCTTTGCAGCTGCATTTGTAACCTGTGTTATTCTTGTCTTCCAGCTAGGAGGTTCTGAAAACCTCAGGCCCTAAATTCATCTTCAGCCAGGGCGGGATCAGCATGTAGGCAAGACTGGCCCCCCACCCCGGCTCAGGGGATGGGGGTACTTCTGCCAACCAGCAGACAGGCGGCCATGAGCTCACTGTCCGTGGTTCCGGCTGGAGGGCGTGCGGGCCGGTGTCCCCGAGGCAGCGTGTCTGTCTGTCCCAGACACCTGCCCCTCCCCTCCGGGCCCAGCAGGCACTCCTCGCGCCAGGGCTGCAGGCAGAGCTGCCCTCCTGGGGGAGGGCTCAGGGAAACACAGCGGTGTGGGCAGCACTGCTTGGGAGCCTGGCCCCCAGCTGAGAGGCAGGGGTGTCCTGCCCACAACCCAGTCCCCAGAGGGGCGGCAGGCTGGGGGCCTGGGTCTCGGGCGGCTCTGAGGCAGAGTGCTGGGGGTGCCTGGTGGCACGAGTGACCATCTTCTCCCCCAGCGGGGGCCGCAGGGAGGCACGAAGCGGTCCCGAGTCCGCGGAGCTCCCCCACCTGTCACAGGGCACAGCTGAGATGTGGGGCCGCCCCACGTTCCACGTTCCCAGGGGGTGCAGAGTGCCTTTGGCGTGAAGGCCAGCAGATGGCCAGTCCCACACGCAGGGCCCCGCCAGACCATTCAGAGTCCAGGCTCTTCAAGGAAGAAGGGACGGGGATTTTCCGAGACTCAATCAGGGGCCACATCTGATTCATCAGGAAAACCGACCAACAGCAACCAACCTCCAGACACCCTGGGGCCCCACGACTGGTCAGGACAGATATGTGGAGCGGGCGTGGCGGTCAGGAGGTGGCCCCAGCCTGGCGTGTATGCTGGATGGGCCCTGGGCAGTCCCGAGCCCAGACTGCCTCTGTGGCCGCAGCAGTGCATCTGACACCCCGGGAGGGTGGGGGTTCAGGGCTGAAGTGCCCGGCGGTGGCTTTGGGCAGCGCACACGGCACCCCCCCCCCACGGCCAGAAGATGGGGAGCGAACACCCGCCTCCCGTGGCTGCCATGAGGTCAGAGGAGCAGCTGGGGGACCCTGAGCCGGCGATCAGGTCTGCCGCAGACCCAAGATGGGCCCCACACACGCGGGCATCCGGCAGGGACCAGGCATGCAGCTAACTCGTGAGGGATGAGTGAACTATTAGTAATCCGCCTCCTGCCCCACTCTGGATGGAGCACTGCCCGGCTAGTTCACTGGACGTTCCTGTGTCTCCCACCCCATTCCCCGCTCTGGACTGAACTGCCCGCCTGGTTCTCTGCACGCTCCTGTCCATTTGGTAAAATCATCGACGAGTGAAATGAATTCGGGAGGTCACGCTGGCAGGAGTGTGACATCGTCAGGAGGGGGTCGCAGGAGGCTTGGGATGCGCGCTCCCCTCCTGGAGCCCCACAGTGCTCACAGCCTCTGCATCTGTGCACAGGGCTGCGGGGAAGAGACGGCGCCTGCTCCTCGGACACTCAGCTGGGACCCCGGCCTGCGAGGGGCCAGCGACAACGCACAGCACACACGCTGGTCTCAAGCCCACCCTGGTGACAGAGAGCCCAGACCCACGGGCACCAGCGTGGGGATTAGGGTGAGTGTGAGCAGCTCCACACGCTAAGTTACAGAGCAAACAAACCAAACAGCACAGCGGAAGGCTGTGGAACGAAGCCAGAGAGGTGGACGGCGCCGCGAGGGAGGACGCCTCTGCGGGCGGGGACCATTTGCCAAGGACCAGACGTGGCAGCTTTGTCTTGGGGCGGGCCGTGCCCGCATCCCACGCCGTGGTCTGGGGAGCCAACCTGCACGGTGGTCCCAGCAGAGGGGGCGGGGGGCACATCGCCCGCGTGGGGCTCAGCTGCCTGACTGCATTTAGTTAAGGAACTGGCGGAAGGAACGAGCGGGCGCCTCGCGGGAGGTCCCGTCTACACCAGAGAACTGTCTGGTGAGGGGTTGGGATGCCGGGGCATCTGTGCTTCCTCAGACCAACATGCGGAGGGCGGGGGCTCCGTGCACGGCCCAGGCAAGCGGGAGCACACGCCAGGATTAGGCAGTGCGGTTAGTCTGTTCATTGCATCACTCAAGGTTCCAAGAAGTGCTCACCGAAGGCCTGGATGCCCGCTGAAGCCAGTGCATTTTGGTGCAGAAAGTCTGGAGGGGAGAATGGACAGAGGAGGGTTTGGAAGAGAGTCAGTCCCTGTGCAGAGGAGCCACAGGGTCACGCGAGCCACGTGGGGCGCCCCTAAGGTGGGCCTCCATGTGAAGGTCACGCACGCACGCACGCAGCCTTCTGGAAGCTTACAGATGCGAGTGAGCAGCAGGCGTGGTCCGTGCAGAGGGTGGCCTTGCATCCTTCCTGCGGCTTGACTGCCTCTTTCCACACAGAGTTTGTATTTTAATGATAATTCCCCAAAATGGACTGGGGCCTCTTTCACCTCCTGCCAATGTTCCCTGGAGACGGGCCCGGAGTCTCTGACAAAATCAAACATAGCTCCTCTCACCTGCCCACAGAGTCTCTTAGGGAAGGCTACCCCTGGTCAGGAGGTGGCTGATTTATGGGTGACTTTGCCCATAAATGGGGCTTCCCTGGTGGCTCAGACAGTTAAGAATCTGCCTGCAATGCAGGAGATGTGGGTTCAGTCCCTGGGTCAGGAAGATCCCCCGGAGAAGGAAATGGCAACCCATTCCACTGCTCTTCCCTGAAGAGGAGCCTGGCGGGCTACGGTCCATGAGGTTGCAAAGAGTTGGACACGACTAAGCGACCCGATGGACGTGAACTCTGGGAGTTGGTGATGGACGGGGAGGTCTGACGTGCTGCAGTTCATGGGGTCGCAAAGAGTCAGACACGACTGAGTGACTGAACTGAACTGAAGCGACTAACGCTTTGCCTGTAAACAGACACGTGAAGGGGCAGGTTCCTGCAGGGTGAGGGCCTGGGCATCTGAGGGCAGAGGTCGCAACTAATCACAGCCCGTATCCTCTGGCATAAAAACACACGTGCCTCCTGGTCTCCTTTACACCAACAGCCAATAGCCAGCTTTACGGCGTTCGAGGCTGCTTCTCCAAGGAGGGCTGCTGTCCTGAGCAGCGTCGTGGGGGCCCTTCCTCCAGACCACGGCCAGTGACCGCGGGTCTGCACTTTCCCCATCACCTCCACCTCCCTACCCCGCCCTACAGCTCCCTGGGCCTTGCAAGAGAGCTGCATGTTCATATCAACAATTACTTTCAAAGTCTCGTTTCTTCACATTGCTCTTTTGAGCAGAATAGCGTTTGGGAGCATAATAACCAAGGAATAAGAAGACTTCTTGCCTCCAATTAACCAAGAAGATGCTGTCTTGGCCACGTTCCAGGCTTACATCAACATCAGCACATCACCTATGGCGGATTCCAGTCCCCAAGGCTGGTTAGTGGCCCTGCGCTGCCGGCGACGCTCCCAGAGCCTTAAGCATCTTGATTTTAATTAGCATCATTGCAGCTGGTTCCACGGAAAGGCTATGAGAAGGAACTGCCTGCCACCGGGGAGGGCTCATGAGACGTGGCCCAAGGCTCCCGATTCAGCCTCTCCGGTCCTCCTCCTTCTGCCTGAAGGGCAGCTGCTGCTCCATGTAAGCAGCTCCTTAGAGCAAAAGACTACAGCACCGTGAGATGCCCTTGAAAGTAAAAGTGCAGTCACTCAGCCGTGTCTGACTCTTTGCAACCCTCACGGACTGTGGCCCATCAAGCTCCTCTGTCCATGGGATTCTCTAGGCAAGAATACTGGAGTAGGTTGCCATGCCCTCCTCCAGGGGATCTTCCCGACCTAGGAACTGAAGCTGGGTCTTCTCCATCGCAGGCAGATTCTTATCGTCTGTGCCACCAGTGAAGTCTGAGAAGCCCTTAGTTCTAGGAAATGCACGTGGAATAATGTCCGTGTGAGCCTGTGGCTTTCTCTCAGGTGACCCAGAAAATACATGTATGTGTGTCCTCAGCTCCCTGCCATCACAGAGACGCAGAGGAAGACACAGGGCAGTGGTGGGAGGTTAACACTTAAGGGGTCCAGGGAAAGGGCATTCAGCAATCTCTGCAGCTCTTCTGTAAGTTTCAAGTTATGATTATTTCAAAATAAAAAATACTAGAACACTGCACTAACTTGGATAATAAAGCCATCATCACACTGCCTAAACAAACTGAGGACCCTATGAGATAGAGGGCTTTGAGGCGAATCTGACTGTATGTCTTATCACTGTCCAGATGAAAGTTCTTTTCTGTTTTCCGTCTCCTTTAGGTAAAATAACGATAGTAATTTCTCAAGAAAGGCCACCCGATACGACAGCCCTGTTTCTAAGGTTCTCTGCTCCCCTGTCAATCCTGGGTGCATTTCCCAGCGTTCACCCTGTAGATTGATTTCTAATCACCATTTCAGTGCAGTGGATGCTTCTGGCTGACCCGTGAACGAACTATTCTGCTCCTTGGTGCTGGCGGATAGGATTCAAGACGAGAAGCCCCAGTTAACTCTCTGGTTAGGATATTCACGTCAACTGTTACTTCTCGCAGGCAGGCTGAACAGAACTGTGAACGCTGTTCTCGGGCTTTTTAGTTCCATGAATGATTGTTCAGTCATCCAGTCTTGTCTTGACTCTTTGTGACCCCATGGACCACAGCATACCAGGCTTCCCTGTCCTTCACCATCTCCTGGAGCTTGCTCACACTCAGGTCCATTGAGTCAGTGAAGCCATCCCACCATGACTAATAAATCAAGATAAAGGCCTACAAAATGCAGAGTGACACTGGGTCAGAGTCTCAGGCCTACATGTGCTTCTGAGGGCGGCTGCAGGGATGAGGACGCGGGCCTTTCATGTTTTCAGGAAAAGCAAACAGAAAGTGCTTTCCTCCTCCAGGGAGTTCTCCGGTGCGGCTGCACCGTCCTCTCCTGATGCCTCGTTGTTTATGGATGTCACCCAGATGCAGCCCAGACTCTCGCATTTCTAATTAGTAACCGGACACGAGTCCTTTCAGGGGCAGCGTCATCTTTAAACTCAAAAAATGGACCTTCCTACGTGAGATCTTTGGGACACAGCCCTTTCGATGACTCTGCTTTGTCTTGCAGATCATCAGGCAAAACTGAGGTCCTCGCTTCGCTGTGCTTCCTTGAAGAGAAAACCGAAACCAGCTTGGTCTGTACTCTTTCCCATGAAGGGAGCTTCGTGGCTGCCTCGTCTCTGGGGGAGCACGGCGGCCCACTGTCTGGTCTTGCTTCTGCTCTGGTTTTTCCAGATAAACCAGCACACGAGGGACGGCCCATCTCCTGAACAGCCTCTCCGCCATCACACAGGGTCTCCCACCTTGGGGGGCCGCGGGAGCAGGTGCACCCCTGAGCCTCCAGACTCACCCCACCCTGTGGGAGATGGCCGTGGCCACTCTCCTCCCTGCCCTCGTTCATGTGAGACCCGGGACAGAACCCAGGCCGTGCTGCGCTGCAGAGCTGCCCTTAATGCTGCCGAGAGGGTGAGTTCTGTTGGAGCCTCCTGGGAGCCCAGGGTCATCGCGAGGTGCGCCTGGCAGTGGGATTCCACACCTTCCAGGCGCGTGGGTACAGCTTCAGGGATGTAGCTTTGGGAGGAAGGAAGACGCACAGGGCCAGGACACCTGGAGACCCCGCTCCCCCAAGATGAGCTCTGTGGTGGCCCAGGGATAAAACACCTCAACTCTCCGAGGGACGTCACTGATCCTGGAATAAGCTTTCACCAGAGGGCTCAAAAAAAGGTTAAAAAATAAAGCAAAGATGAGCCTCCCAAGCTTACATGCACAAACTTGATCTCCAGCTACGCTCTGCAGATAATTGTGGGGCACCTGAATGGAGGAGCCTGGTGGGCCGCAGTCCATGGGGTCGCCAAGAGTCGGACACGACTGAGCAACTTCACTTTCACTTTTCACTTTCATGCATTGGAGAAGGAAACGGCAACTCACTCCAGTGTCCTTGCCTGGAGAACCCCAGGCACAGGGGAGCCTGGTGGGCTGCCGTCTATGGGGTCACACAGAGTCGGACACGACTGAAGCGACTCAGCAGCAGCAGCAGTCTTTCTGCTAGTATTTACAATAACGAAGACGATGGTTCACGAGGGGGGCAGGTGCTAACAGTCCTTAATCTGGTGAATCTCAGGGAAGTCGGCTCTCCAGCGCTTGGTATAAAAGCGAGGAGCGGCCCTCACCAAGACTGACGCGAGAGGCAGCCAGGGCCTTAAATGTTGCTCCGAGCAGAGCTGTTCTCAGGGTTGGGCTCACTGCACAGGGAAAGGAAGAGCCGCTGGCAAAGATAAATTCGCCTGATGTTTGTCAGCAGCGAGAGCCAGGGTGGTGCTGCTGCGGAGCTCTCTGAAATCACAGCACCGCCCACAGAAGTCTCAGCTCTGAGTTTTATCTGTAAATGCCTCTGACCCTGTTGCTGGCTCTGGACGAGGGAACCACGTTTTTCCCGAGAAGGCTGGGAAACCACGCACGTCTCAGGGTAACGTCGGGGCCACCGTGTCCCCTCCGCGGCCGCACGTCCCGCAGCCTCGACAGCACCGGGGCCTACGGAGCTTCCAGCGCGTGGGATTGGCGCTCCTGGGGCTGTTCCCAGTGCGGGAGGGCCCGTCCCCTGAGGCAAGGCCTGGCCCTGCCGCCCGCGGGCGCCTGCTGTCGGGATGACCGACCGGGCCCCTCCTCGCTGACGCTCTTCGGCTTTGGGACAGAAAGTCCACTGTCCTGCTCCTCCTGCTCCTGCCCACACGTGGTTCTGCCTTCTGCCCTTCTACATCTTCTCCGGCCTCGTCCTCTTCTGCGTCCACACGAGCCGGCGCCCCTCACCAGGCGCTCCCACCTGCCGGCCTCTCCCCGCGCCGGCCACGCCCAGGCCCCGCCCTCCCACCTGCAGGCCCCTCCCCACGCCGGCCACGCCCCCACCTGCAGGCCCCTCCCCGCGTCCCGGCCCCAGGCCCCACCCCTCCCCGGCCCCTGCAGGTCTGGGGCTCTGCTCCATGATTCCTGCCTCTGTCGTGAGCTCCGGGCTGTTTCTTCACAATCAGGGGCAGCTGATCCACCCCCCTTATTAGTACTGTAACCCATGCTTGGTTAAACGCCAGCCGGGCAGCAGCAAGGCTCCAGGAATAAAGATGTAAACACACCCTGATCTGGCTCAGCTGCCTGACTCCGGTCCCGGGAGGTCTGTGGGCTTGGGGAGTGACCTGCCTTCTCCGCTGCCAGAGCAAGGACCCCATGTTTCCTCATCTGAGTTCGGGGCCACCGTAGGCACGAGTAGGAGGCTGTGCTAAGAAATGATTTCTTCTGAAGATGAAGTTAGAGCAGAGAGACGAAGACGGATGTTCTGGTTGGCTTGCTGCATGCCCTCTCTTTCTGGAGCGTGACTGACAAGTAACTGCACCTTGCGCAACAGGCACAGCAGGGTCAGCCCGGTCTCCACGTCGCTGCTGCACAGAAACTAAGCTGTGAGCAGGATGCAAATGCGGGCTTCCCAGCTGGCTCTAGTGGTAAAGAAATGCCGCCGCTGCAGGAGACGTAGGTGAGGAGGGTTCGATCCCTGGGTCAGGAAGATCCTCTAGAGGAGAGCATGGCAACCCACTCTAGTACTCTTGCCTCTCCAGGACAAGAGGAGCCTGGCGGGCTGCAGTCCATGGCGTTGCAAAGGGTCAGACACGACTGAAGCAACTTCGCACACGTGCACAGGATACTGCTGTGTCAGTCAGTTCAGTCGCTCAGTCGTGTCTGACTTTTCGACCCCATGGACTGCAGCACACCAGGCCTCCCCGTCAATCACCAACTCCCAAAGCTTACTCAAACTCATGTCCATTGAGTCAGTGATGCCATCCAACCATCTCATCCTCTGTTGCCCTCTTCTCTTCCCTCCTTTAATCTTTCCCAGCATCAAGGTCTTTTCCAGTGAGTCAGTTCTTCGCATCAGATGGCCAAAGTATTGGAGTTTAAGCTTCAGCGTCAGTCCTTCCAATGACTTATTCAGGACTGTTGGATCTCCTTGCAGCCCAAGAGACTCTCAAGAGTCTCCTCCAACACCACAGCTCAAAAGCATCAATTCTTTGGCGCTCAGCTTTCTCTCTGTTCCCACTCTCGCATCCATACACAACCACTGGAAAGACCTTTGTTGGCAAAGTCATGTCTCTGCTTTTTAATCGCTGTCTGGGTTGTGGACTGTTGCATGCCTCTCATATCTAACTTAAGAAGCCTAAGTAGATGTGAAAGGGGAGAGACAAAGCCGCTGACAGATACTCCACTGAGCCCCCTGCGGCGCCCTGCATCACCGCCTTCATCCAGTGCCCTCCTACACCAGGTTCTGCTTCCTGACTCAGAGCCGGGACCGGCCACAGACTAGCTGGGTGGCAGAGACACAGGCCCTACTTGCAATGATGACTCAGGAGGAAGTCAACTGACCCGATTAATTTCAGCTTTTCTTTAGTTTGTGCTAAAAACATCTTGGAAAGATAAAGTCAGTGGGCTCACCAGCAGCAGTTTTATTCCTGGAGGAGAGGACACAGCAGCAGATCGAGTGAGGAAGCTGCTGATCTCAGAAAGCCACAAGCCCCCGGGGCTACCTCAGCGCCGGGAGGGGCCCTGTGCACGCTCAGGCGGCCCCTGTCGGAGGAGACAGATCAGGGCCGAACCAGCCCCGCGGACACTCCTGCGCTGCCTGTTAGCAGAGCTGCTCCCCGGCGCTCTGGGAGCCCCCCTCTTGGCTGAGACGGGGTGTGAAGATGCAGCCGTGTGCGAAGGGGAAAGGCCCCAGGGCCAGAACACTGGAGCTGCGTCCCGGCTCCACCACCTAGCAGCTGTGTGTCCTCGAGCGAGTAAGCCTCTCCGTGCCTCAGTGTTCTCGACTATAAACTGGGGACCACAGTTGCCTCAGTGTTCTCAACTGTAAACTGGGGACCACAGTTGCCTCAGTGTTCTCAACTGTAAACTGGGGACCACAGTTGCCACCTCTTGGCTTGTTGTGAGGGTTAAACGGGCGAATTTGTAAACGGAACAGGCCCCATGGGAGGTCATACAGGAAGGATGGAAGCCAAGTCCCCGTGCTGGAGACAGGCGGACACAGTCCTTGGGGCGGGGGCCTGGCCAGTGTGCGGACCGTGCCCACGCCCAGGCTGGCTGAGGCCTCCCTATGCTTTGGGGGCCCCATTGGCTGAACCCAGGCGGAGAGAGCTGCAGACAGTCCAGGGGTCCTGCCGAGGCCAAGCCAGGAGGTCCTGCCCTGGTTCTCACATCGTGTGGGGGAGCTCTGCTGCCTATGGAGGGCATGGGGGCCACACGACGGAGGCCCGCTGGGAACTGAAGAGGCTGGGGGGGTCACCAGCCCCTCCCTCCAGAAGACAGCCCCGGATCCCCAGGAGGAAGGGCCGGGCACCGACTCACCACTTTGGGCTTGAAGGGTGGCTGGATCTCGCGGTTCTCCAGCTTCTCCCAGTCGATCCTCCGGAAGAAGGCGTGCTCCCGCACATCCTGCTCGCCCTCGGGCCCGCAGCCCAGCCGCTTCCCGGGGTGCTTGGTCATCAGCTAGAGGCGGGGAGAAAGAGGCTCTCACGTGGGACGGGGCAACGCGGGCCGCCGTGCACAGTCCCGGACTGTGTACAGACGCCCGCTGATAGCCGAGCCGGAGCGCTCTCGCCAAAAAGATAAAAAAGGTGACGTGAGGTGATGGATGAGTGAAGTCAGCTGTGGGAGCCCTTTCACCCTGTGCTAGGTCAGACCATCACACTCAGGCCTTAAACACACGCCATTTTTCTCAACTACAATCAGTACAGCTGAAAAGAGAGAACAACAGATCCATGCAGCTGCCGTCCGCAGCGTGCGGGGGCTTCAGTGGGTGGCGAGAAAGCTGCCGCGTCTGCACCCCACCAACGGGGCTCTTACGATCAGATGAGCTTGGCACCATTTCTCCCGCTCTCGCCAGGGTCTGGGAAGTCCGACCGGAATCGGCTGCATCCCACGACCTTGGTCTGACAGACCTGCGCCGTCACACCATGCGGCCGCACACGAGCGTGAAACGCGAAACTCACCTGCCCGGCCAACATCTCGTACAACAGGACGCCATAGGCCCACCAGTCCACGGACTTCCCATACGGCTGATAGGCAATTATCTGTGAGAAGCAAACAGATCGACTGCACTTAGGGAGCGGACAGGGAAGGCGGGCGTGCAGGCGGTCACACTGTGCTCCACCCGAGGGGGCAACGATGCGTGTCGCTGGGTTTGAAGGGATCCTTCAGATCAGACACGCAGAGAACTCTTGCCCCACGAGAGCTCTGGACCCCCTGGACTCTTCTTCTGAACCTACCTGGAGACAGACCATCACAGAATTTTGCTGAAAATAATAAAGGTGGTGGCGAGGAGGAGGAGGATAAAGGGGAACCCCAGTTCCCTTGTGCTGTTCAGTAGGTCTGGGGGCACCTGCTGAAGGACTGGCGTTTCGAAGTGTCTTGCAGAGAGATGCAAGATATGATCAAATGTACCAGCTGGACCTTGTCTGAATCTTGATTCAAACCAACTGTAAAAAGTTAGTAAAACTAAAATACAGTCTTGAGGTTGGATGATGTTAGAGGATTGTTGCTAACATTGTTCCCTGGTGTACAAGGTCTGAGGGTTAGTTACAAAGTGTCCTTCAGTTAGAAGTGATAAGTATGCACCTGTCTCTTATACACCTCTGGGTGCAGCCCCGGCCGCAACTAAGACCCGGCCCAGCCAAACACCAAGCTTGTTAAAGGCACAGTCGCTACACCTGGTGTGCGCAGGCCAGCGTCACACGCCTGCTTGCTGCCTGGACGCAAATGCTCTGAACCAAGACTCATGGTTCACTAAGGTGCCGCCAGAAACCCGGGGGCGTGGGCGCGTGGCTCCAGCTGCCTCTGAGGCGCGCCGGGAGGCGTCCCCGGCCTGTGACTCACCCCTCTGCAGATGGACACGGCCTCCTTGGACAGTGACTTGGGGTACGAGACGTTGTGCTCCATGATGGACTGGAACAGCTCATCCTCGTCCTCGCCGTCAAACGGAGGCTGGTGCGGGGGGGAGGGGGAGGGCGACTTAGGCCGAGAGGCTCACCCCTCGGCCGCAGGTGCTGCTCAGCGCCAGGGGACAGCCGGCTCCCTGCACGTGCGGGCTGCGCGTCTTGAGGGCTGATTACTTTTAATTAGGCTAATGGTTGAGTGTGTTTTCCGTTGTTTCCTCTGTCCCTTTAATTATCTTGCCCTGGGCAACCCCAAAAACCTTTAGGGAAAATGCTTTTGAGTGATGCTTCTAACGATTTGCAAATAAATTATAATTAATCCATTAACCTGTTCTTAATCTCTTCTGCTTCTCTTAGGTCCATACCACCTCGGTCCTTTAACAAGCCCATTTTTGCATGAAATGTTCCCCGGGTATCTCTGATTTTCTTGAAGAGATCTCTAGTCTTCCCCATTCTATTATTTTCCTCTATTTCTTTGCATCACTCACTTACATAGGCTTTCTATCTCTCCTTGGTATTCTTTGGAACTCTGCATTCAGTTGGGCATATCTTTCCCTCTCTCCTTTGCCTTTCAATTCTTCTCCTTTCTCAGCTATTTGTAAGGCCTGGGATGGACTAAGGGCAGGAGAAGGAGGGGACAGAGGATGAGAAGGTTGGACGGCATCACCAACTCCATGGACATGAGTCTGAGTGTTTAAAAGCTACTGTTTCTGGGAATCTTCGAGTCTGAGGCCTCGGGGGCTGGCCCAGGAGGAGCTCTCCAGGGAGGACACCCCAGGAGGAGA
>SJYC01106817.1:0-11697 GCA_006408675.1 Madoqua kirkii | reverse complement strand
CCATGTGTTAAATAGACAGCCAACAGTAATTTGCTGTATAACTCAGGAAACTCAAATAGGGGCTCTGTATCAACCTAGTGGGGTTGGATGGGGAGGGAGATTTGAAGTTTAAAAGGGAGCAGTTATATGTATACCTGTGGCTGATTCGTGTTGAGGTTTGACAGAAAGCAGCAAAATTCCATAAAGCAATTTTTCTTCAGTAAAAAATAATTTAAGAAAGAGTAGGATATAGAGAGTCTATTTGAAAAAGTATTCAGAATATTGATAGTAAAGATGATCCAAAATCTTGAAAACAAAATGCAGTTACAGGAAAATTGACTAGAGACACTGATTAAAAAATGGAAGAAATATTTAATAAGGTCTAGGAGAAATAAAGCATAGTCAATCAGTAATGTACAATGCAATAACTGATATTAAAAACACTGCGAAGAGACCCAATAGTAGAGTAATTAAGGCAGAAGTAAGAAAAAGTGAGTTGGATAATAGAACAGTGAAATTAAATAAAGCAAAGAGGAAAAAAGTATAAAAAGAAGTGAGGATAGTCTCAGATACCTCTGAAACAATGTTAAACTCCCAAACATCTGAATCATAGCCATCCCAGAAGAAAAAGACAAAGTGAAAGTGAATGAGAAAACATTTGAAAAGATTATAGGTAAAAACTTCCCTAAAATGTGGAGGAAATAGCCACCCATGTCCAAGAAGAGCCCATAGAGACCCATACAGGAAAAACCCAAGTAGAATCATACCAGGACACATATTAATCAAACTAACAAAAATTATACACAAAGAGCAAATATTAAAAGCAGCAAGGGAAAAACAACAAAGAATATATAAGGGGATCCCCATAAGGATAATAGCTCATCTTTCAAAAGAAACTCTGCAAGCCAGAAAGGAATGGAAAGTGATGAAAGGGAAAAACCTGCAACCAAGATTACTCTACCCAGGAAGGATCTCCTTCAGATTCCAATGAGAAATCAAAAGCTTTACCAACAAGCAAAATCAGAAGAGGATCCAGGACCACCAAACCAGCCCTTCAACAAATACTAAAGGACCTTCTCTACAGAGTAAACACAGAAAAGGTTTATAAAAACGAACCCAGAATAATAAAGTAAAAGGCAACAGGATCATATTTGCCAATAATTACCTTAAACATAAATGGGTTAAGTGCCCCAACCAAAAGAGAAAGACTGGCTGAATGGATACAAAAACAAGACCCCTATACATGCTGTCTTCAAAGACCCACGTCAAATCTAGGGACAAATAAAGACTGAAAGCGAGGGGTTGAAAAAAGATATTTCATGCAAATTGAGACCAAAAAAATTGAGAGTAGCAATACTCATACCAGATAAAATATACTTTAAAGACCATTATAAGACACAAAGAAGGACACTACACAATGATCAAGGGATTAATCCAAGAAGATACAATTATATATATGCACCAACATAGAAGCACCTCAATACATAAGCAAATGGTAACAACTAATAAAGGGGAAATTGACAGTAACACAATAATAATGGGAGACATTAATATCCCATTCAAACTAATGGACAGATCATCCAGAGATAAAATTATTAAAGAAACACAAGCTTGAAATGATACATTGGACCAGTTAGACCTAATTGGTATCTGCAGGGCCTTTCACCCAAAACAATGGATTTTACCTTTTTCTCAAGTTCACATGGAACATTCTCCAGGACAGATCACATCATGGGCCACAAATCTCACCTTGATAAGTTAAAAAAAAAAACACAAAAACCCTGAAATTGTTTCTAGCATCTCTCTTATCACAAGGCTGTAAGATTAGATATCAAGTACAGGTAAAAAAGAAAAAAACGCTATAACAACACACTTCTGAGTAACCAAAAGATCATGGAATCAATCAAAAAGCAATTCAAAATAGGCATAGAAACAAATGATAATGAAAACAAGACAACCAAAAACCTATGGAATTCATTAAAAGCAGTATTAAGAGGGACGTTCGTAGCAATACAATCCTACCTCAGGAAACAAGAGAAACATCAAACAACACCAATCTAACATTTCACCTAAAGCAACTAGAAAAAACACACACACACAACAACAACAACAACAAAAACAAAGTTAACAGGAGGAAAGAAATCATAATAAATTGAAAGATTAAAAACATATGATTATTTCAATAGATGCTGAAAAAGCCTTTGACAAAGTTCAACACCCATTTATCATACATAAATACTTTCCAGAAAGTAGGCACAGATGGAACATACTTCAACATAATAAATGCCATATATGACAAAATCGGAGAAGGCAATGGCAACCCACTCCAGTACTCTTGCTTAGAAAATCCCATGGACGGAGGAGCCTGGTGGGCTGCAGTCCATGGTGTCGCTGAGGGTCAGATACAACTGAGCGACTTCACTTTCACTTTTATGTATTAGAGAGGGAAATGTCAACCCACTCTAGTGTTTTTGCCTGGAGAATCCCAGGGGCAGAGGAGCCTGGTGGGCTGCTGTCTATGGGGTCGCACAGAGTTGGACATGACTGAAGTGACTTAGCTTATCTTAGCTTATGACAAAATCACAGCAAACATTATCCTCAATAGTGAAAAACTGAAAGCATTTACTCTAAAATCAGGAATGAGACAAGGGTACCCACTCTTACCATGACTATTCAGCATAACTGTGGAAGTCCTAGCCATAGCTATCAGAGAAGAAAAAGAAACAAAAGAAAGCCAGATTGAAAAGAATTAAAACTGTCACTGTCAGAAAATTCCTAGAGTTAATAAATATAATAAAGTTGCAGGATATAAAGTTAATATACAGAAATGCCTTGCATTCCTATACACTAACAATGAAAAATCAGAAAGAGAAATTAAGGAAATAATCCCATTCACCAATACAACACAAAGAATAAAATACATAAGAATAAATTTACCTAAGGAAACAAAAGTTTTCTGTCTACAGAAAACTATAAAACAGTGATGAAACAAATCAAAGATGATACAAATAGATGGAGAAATATACCATGTTCTTGAATTGGAATAATCATTATAGAGAAAATGAGGTGTTGGAGAAGACTCGTGAGAGTCCCTTGGACTGCATGGAGATCCAACTAGTCCATTCATTTTTTGTTTGTTTGTTTAATTTATTTTTACTTTATTTTGCTTTACAATACTGTATTGGTTTTGCCATACATTGACATGAATCTGCCACAGGTGTACATGAGTTCCCAATCCTGAACCCTCCTCCCACCTCCCACCCCATATAAAAAAAATTGCAAATAGAACTGCTTTACGACCCAGCAATCCCACTGCTGGGCATACACACCAAGGAAACCAGAATTGAAAGAGACACGTGTACCCCAATGTTTATCACAGCACTGTTTATAATAGCCAGTATATGGAAGCAACGTAGATGTCCATCGGATCAGCAGATGAATGGATAAGAAAGCTGTGGTACATATACACAATGGGGTATTACTCAGCCATTACAAAGAATACATTTGAATCAGTTGTAATGAGGTGGCTGAAACTGGAACCTATTATACAGAGTGAAGTAAGCCAGAAAGAAAAACAACTAGTCCATTCTAAAGGAGATCAGCCCTGGGATTTCTTTGGAAAGAATGACGCTAAAGCTGAAACTCCAGTACTTTGGCCACCTCATGCGAAGAGTTGACTCATTGGAAAAGACTCTGATGCTGGGAAGGATTGGAGGTAGGAGGAGAAGGGGACGATAGAGGATGAGATGGCTGGATGGCATCACTGACTCTACATAAGAATAAATTTACCTAAGGAAACAAAAGTTTTCTGTCTACAGAAAACTATAAAACAGTGATGAAACAAATCAAAGATGATACAAATAGATGGAGAAATATACCATGTTCTTGAATTGGAATAATCATTATAGAGAAAATGAGGTGTTGGAGAAGACTCGTGAGAGTCCCTTGGACTGCATGGAGATCCAACTAGTCCATTCATTTTTTGTTTGTTTGTTTAATTTATTTTTACTTTATTTTGCTTTACAATACTGTATTGGTTTTGCCATACATTGACATGAATCTGCCACAGGTGTACATGAGTTCCCAATCCTGAACCCTCCTCCCACCTCCCACCCCATATAAAAAAAATTGCAAATAGAACTGCTTTACGACCCAGCAATCCCACTGCTGGGCATACACACCAAGGAAACCAGAATTGAAAGAGACACGTGTACCCCAATGTTTATCACAGCACTGTTTATAATAGCCAGTATATGGAAGCAACGTAGATGTCCATCGGATCAGCAGATGAATGGATAAGAAAGCTGTGGTACATATACACAATGGGGTATTACTCAGCCATTACAAAGAATACATTTGAATCAGTTGTAATGAGGTGGCTGAAACTGGAACCTATTATACAGAGTGAAGTAAGCCAGAAAGAAAAACAACTAGTCCATTCTAAAGGAGATCAGCCCTGGGATTTCTTTGGAAAGAATGACGCTAAAGCTGAAACTCCAGTACTTTGGCCACCTCATGCGAAGAGTTGACTCATTGGAAAAGACTCTGATGCTGGGAAGGATTGGAGGTAGGAGGAGAAGGGGACGATAGAGGATGAGATGGCTGGATGGCATCACTGACTCGATGGACATGAGTTTGAGTGAACTCTGGGAGTTGGTGATGGACAGGGAGGCCTGGCGTGCTGCGATTCATGGGGTCATAAAGAGTCGGACACGACTGAGTGACTGAACTGAACTGAACTGAACCCAAATCAATCTATAGATTCAATGCAATCCTGATCAAAATACCAACAGTATTTTTCACAGAACTGGAACAAATAACTTCACAATTTGTATGTAAATACAAAAGACCCCGAATAACCAAAGGAATCTTGAGAAGAAGAGTGCAACTTCAGGAATAAACTTTCCTAACTTCAGACTATACTGCAAAGCTATAGTCATCAAGACATATAGTACTGGCACAAAGACAGAAATACAGATTAATGTAACAAAATAGAAAATTCAGGGATAAATCTACACACCTATGGACATCTTTGATAAAGGAGGAAAGCATATACAGTGGATAAAAGACAGTTTCTTAACAAGTGGTGTTGGGAAAACTGGTTAACTACATGTAAAAGAATGAACCTAGAACACTTTCTAACATCATACACAAAAATAAACTCAAAATGTATTAAAGAGCTAAATATAAGACCAGAAAATATAAAACACTTAGAGGAAAACACAGGCAGAACAAAGCAAGATCCTCTATGATCCACCTCCCAGAGTAATGGAAATAAAAACAAAAGGGACATAATTAAGCATAAATACTTTTGCATAACAAAGGAAACTATCAGCAAAGTGAAAAGACATCCCTCAGAATGGGAGAAAATAATAGCAAGCAAAACAACTGATAAAGAATTAATTTTCAAAATATACAAGCAGCACATGGAGCTCAATACCAGAAAAACCAACAACTCAGTCAAAAAGTGGACTAAAGACTTAAACAGACATTTCTCCAAGGAAGACATATAGATGGCTAATATACACATGACAAGATGCTCAACATTACTCATTATTAGAGAAATACAAATCAAAACTACAATGAAGTATCATCTCACACCTGTCAGAATGGCCATTATCAAAAAGTCTACAAACAATATATGCAGGAGAGGGTATGGAGGAAAGGGGACCTTCTTACACTGTTGGGAATGCAAACTGGTATAGTCATATGGAGAAAATGTGGTGATTCTTTAAAAAACTGGGAATATAACTGCCCTATGACCGAGCAATCCCACTGCTGGGAATATACCCTGAGAGAATTGCAACAGAGTTGAAAAAAACACATGTACCCCAGTGTTCACTGCAGCACTGTTTACAAACTTAGGGCATGGAAGCAACCTAGATGTCCATCGGCAGATTAATAGATAAGGAAGTTTTGGTATATATATACAATGGAATATTACACAGGGGAACACATTTGAGTCAGTTCTAATGAGGTAGATGAACCTAGATCTTATCATACAGAGTGATGTAAATCAGAAAGAGAAAGATAACTATCACATAATAATGAATATATATGAAATCTAGAAAGAAAGTAATGATAATCCTATGTGCCAGGCATCAAAGAGACACAGATATAAATAACAGATTTTTGGATCCAGTGGGAGATGTAAAGAATGAGATGATTTGAGAGAATAGCATTTACACATATAGACTACCATATGTAAAACAGATAGCCTCTGAGATTTTGATATATGATGCAGGAAACCCAAAGCTCGGGCTCTGTGATAACCTGGAGGATTGGGTCTAGACGGAGGTGGGAGACAGGTTTAGGAAGGAAGAGACACATATATGCCTATGGCCGATTCATCCTGATGTATGGCAGAGGCCATCACAGCATTTCCCAAGTAAGTAATTATTTCCCAATTAAAAAATATTGGGTTCAATCCCTGGTCCAGGAAGATCCCACATTCTGCAGAGGAACTAAGCCCACAGGCCACACCTAAGACTTGGCATTTTACACATATAGACTACCATATGTAAAACAGATAGCCTCTGAGATTTTGATATATGATGCAGGAAACCCAAAGCTCGGGCTCTGTGATAACCTGGAGGATTGGGTCTAGACGGAGGTGGGAGACAGGTTTAGGAAGGAAGAGACACATATATGCCTATGGCCGATTCATCCTGATGTATGGCAGAGGCCATCACAGCATTTCCCAAGTAAGTAATTATTTCCCAATTAAAAAATATTGGGTTCAATCCCTGGTCCAGGAAGATCCCACATTCTGCAGAGGAACTAAGCCCACAGGCCACACCTAAGACTTGGCATAGGCAAATAAATATTAATAAATAAGCATTTAAAAATATTAATATAAAAGGATAATATATCATGGTGTTTAGCACTGGGATGTGAGAATGGTTCAATATATATATAGTCACTAACTGTTATATATCACATTAGCAGAATAAAGAATAAAAATCATGTGATCATCTCAATAGATGCAGGAAAATATTCAACATCTTATAGTGATAAAAGGGCTTCCCAATGGGGGAGCCTGGTGGGCTGCCGTCTATGGGGTTGCACAGAGTTGGACATGACTGAAGCTACTTAGCATAGCATAGCATAGCATTGTCTCAAATAGTAAAGAATCCACCAGCAATGCAGGAGACTAAGGTTTGATCCCTGGGTCAGGACGTTCCCTTGGAGAAGGAAATGGCAGCCCATTCCAGTATTCTTGCCTGGAGAATTCCATGGACAGAAGAGTCTGGCAGGCTTCAGTCCATGGAGTCACAAAGAGTATCATATGACTGAACAACTAACGCACAAACACATACACACATTATGAAAAAACGTCTCAACAAATTAAGCATAGAAGACATGTATCTCAACATAATAAAGACCATAACGACAAGCCCACAGCTAATATTAATGTTGTTGTTCATTCGCTCAGTTGTGTCTCTTTGTGACGCCATGACTATAGCACACTAGGCTTTCCTGTCCTTCATCATCACCTGGAGCTTGCTCAAACTTATGTTCATTGAGTTTGTGGTGTCATCCAATGATCCCATCCTCTGTCATGCCCTTTTCCTCCTGCCTTTACTCTTTCCAAGCATCAGGGTCTTTCCCTGATGAGTCAGTTCTCATATCAGGTAGGTGGCCAAGGATTTGGAGCTTCAGCTTCAGCATCCGTCCTTCCAATGAATATTCAAGGTTGATTTCCTTTAGAGTTGGCTGATTTGACCTTCTTGCAGTACAAGGTACTCTCAAGAGTCTTCTCCAACACCACAGTTCAAAAGCATCAATTCTTCAGCACTCAGCCTTCTTTATGATCCATCTCTCACATCCATTCATGACTACTGGAAAAACTATAGCTTTAAATATATACACCTTTGTTAGCGAAGTAATGTCTCTGTTTTTAATATGCTGTCTATGTTGGTCATAGCCTTTCTTCTGAGGAGCAAGCGTCTTTTAATTTTGTGGATGTAGTCACCATCTCCAGTAATTTTGGAGATAAAGAAACTGAAGTCTGTCAGTTTCCATTGTTTTCCCATCTATTTGCTATGAAGTGATGGGACCAGATGCCATGATCTTTGTTTTTCTGAATGTTGAGTTTAAGCCAGATTTTTCACTCTCCTCTTTCACATTAATCAAGAGGCTCTTTAGTTCTTCTTTGCTTTCATAAGGGTGTTGTCATCTGCCTATATGAAGTTATTAATATTTCTCCTGGCAATCTTGATTTCAGCTTGTGCTGCATCCAGCCCAGCATTTTACATGAAGTACTCTACATCTAAGTTAAATAATCAAGGTCACAATAACAGCCTTGACATACTCTTTTCTCAGTTTTGAACTAATATGTTGATCCATGTCTGGGTCTAACTGTTGCTTTTGACATGCATGCAGATTTCTCATGAGGCAGGTCCTGGGAGGAACAGAATATGGCATAAGTCCTTTTGAAGGAGATTGACATTAGCTCCACTATACAGCCACCACAACAGGGCAGGGAGATGACTTACAAACTGCAGAACAATTATGCCAAACAAGCTCTCACACTGCTGTGAAAAATCTAAGTCCCACAACATATTTTCAATCCAGGGGTCCAGCAAAGGGACTGAGTATCCCCAGGGAATCTGATTTGTAGGTCAGAAGGATTTGATTACAGAATTTCCACATGACTGGGGAAATAGAGACTTGTGTGCAGAAATCTTGCATGCACCAGAACCCAGGAGAAAGGATCAGTGACACCACAACAGATTGAGCCAGACGTGCATGTGTGTGCTTGGGAGTCTCCAACGGGGGCATGGGTCAACAGTGGCCTGCCATGGTTTCAGGGGCACTGACTATAACAGTCCTGGGAGCCACAGCCTGCTGTCATGAATCCTTTTGAAGGAGGCCTCAGGCCAAAATATAAGAAGGAAACACAGGCCCACCTATACGCAGAAAATTGGATTAAAGACTTAGTGAGCATGGCCTTGTCCACCAGAGAAAGACCCAGTTTTCCCCATGGCCAGTCCCTCCCATGAGGAAGCTTGCATAAGTGTCTTATCCTCACCCATCAGAGTGAGACAGAATGAAAATCAGAATTACAGAAAACTAACCAAACTGATCACATGAACCACTACCTTACCTAACTCGATGAAACTATGAGCCATGCCATGTAGGGCTACCAGGATGGATAGGTCATGGTGGAGAGTTAGGAAAACAAAAACAAAAACAAAAACAAAACTGTGGTCCACTGGAGAAGAGAATGGAAAACCACTTCAACATTCTTTCTTTGAGAACCCCAAGAACAGTATGAAAAGACAAAAAGACATGACACTGAAAGATGAAGCCCTCAGTTTGGTAGGTGATGAATATGGTACTGGAGAAGAGTTGAGAAATAGCTACAGAAGAAATGATGAGGCTGAACCAAAGCAGAAACAATGCCTAGTTGTGGACGTGTCTGGTGGTGAAAGTAAAGCCCAATGCTGTAAAGAACGGTATTGCATAGAAACCTAGAATCTTAGTTCCATGAAAGTGCTGCACTCAGTATGTCAACAAATTTGGAAAACTCAGCAATGGCTACAGGACTGGAAAAGTTCAGTTTTCATTCTAGTCCCAAAGAAGGGTAATGCCAAAGAATGTTCAAACTACCACAAAATTGCACTCTCTTCAAGACATGCTAGCAAAGCAATCCTCAAAATCCTTCAAGCTAACTTTCAACAGTATGTGAACTGAGAATTTCCAGATGTACAAGCTTGATTTAGAAATGGCAGAGAGAGAAAATTGCCAACATCCACTGGATTATAGAGAAAGCAAGAGAATGCAGATAAACATCTACTTCTGCTTCATTAACAACGCTGAAGCCTTTGACTGTGTGTGTGGATCACAACAAACTGTGGAAAACTCTTGAAGAGATGAGATTACCATACCACCTTACCTGCCTCCTGAGAAATCTGTGTGCAGGTCAAGAAGCAACAGTTAGAAGTGGACCGGGAACTATGGACTGGTTCAAAACTGGGAAAGGGGTACACCAAAACTGTATATACATTGTCACCCTGCTTATTTAACTTATATGCATAGTACATCATGTGAAATGCTGGGCTGGATGAAGCACAAGCTGAACTCAAGATTGCTGGGAGAAATATAAATAACCTTGATATACAGATGACACTCCCCTTACTGCAGAAAGAGAAGAGGAATTAAAGAACCTCCTGATTAAGGTGAAAGAGGAGAGTGAAAAAGCTGGCTTAAAACTCAACATTCAAAAAACAAAGCTCATGGCAACCGCTCTCATCACTTCATGGCAAATAGATGGGGAAAAATGGAAATGATGAGAGACTTTACTTCTTCAGCTTCCAAATCACTGTGGTTAGTGACTGCAGCCTTGAAATTATAAGATGCTTGTTCTTTGGAAGAAAAGCAATCACAAACTTAGACTGCATATTAAAAAGCAGAGAAATTACTTGGCCTACAAAGGTCTGTATCATCTAAGTTCTAGTTTTTCCAGTAGTTATGTATGGATGTGAGAGCTAGACAAAACAAAAGGCTGAGCACCAAAGAGCTGATGCCTTTGAGCTGTAGTGCTGGAGAAGACTCTTGAGAGTTCCTGGGAAAGCATGGAGATCATACCATCCTAAAGGAAATCAACCCTGAATATTCATTGGAAGGACTGATGCTGAAGCTGAAGCTCTAATACTTTGGCCACTTGATGTGAAGAGTGAACTCATTGGAAGATACCCTGACACTGGGAATGATTGAAGGCAGGAGGAGAAGGGGACAACAGAGGATGATTGTTGGATGGTATCACTGACTCAATGGATGTGAGTTTGAGCAAACTCTGGGAGATGTTAAAGGACAGGGAAGCCTGCCGTGCTGTGGTCCATGCAGTCATGAAGAGTCAGACATGACTGAGCAATTGAACAACAACAACTTCATTGGGAAGTAGTGGGAATCCAATGAGTTTTACTACATACTTGGGGAGGTGGGATATGACAGAGCATATAGATAATTTGACTCCAAAAAAGGAACACATCTAGAGATAAAAATTCTATTAATTCAAATGAGTCAGGCCCTCAAGAACTATGCTCTCTAGCACTGACATGACAAAACTAAGAACACTGAACTCAACCCCCGGCAATCAGCTGCAAACTCTAAAGGCTAACCCAAAAGCACACTACTACTGCTCCAATCATGGCTAACTCTGCTCAGGACAAGGTATCCAAATGTTCTAAGAGGGAATACATGGGGCCAGTGTTTTGCAACCAGGTTCACTTTTCTTTTCTTTTCTGTTTGTTGTTTAAAAACAAAATAACATTCAGGTAGATATAAGAGGAACCTGCCTTCAATCATTCTTTCAACAAATATTAATTGATCCCCCACTATATGGCAGCCACTGTTCAGTATGCTAACAGAGCAGAAAACAAAATAGATTAAGTCCCTGTTCTTACTGAGGTTATACTCTAGTGGGAAATACATGTTACCACAGAAGCAAACACACATATAATGTTGTTTTAGACTGTGATCAGTGTTGTGATAAAAATAAAAAGGGAAGGGATAAGGTCACAGAGAATGCCTGGGCCATCCAACTTACTTTAATCTCTTTCCTGAGTTCTGAAGGATATAGGGGCCCACCATGGGTAAAACCAGGTAGAAAGAAAAGGAAGCATGAAGTTCCTCAGGTCGATAGATCCTAGCATATGGGTATAAAAAGGAGATCAGTATTGCTGGTGCTGTTCCATTCAGCCACTCAGTCGT